>JAAAKL020003717.1:0-22465 GCA_010016065.2 Carybdea cf. marsupialis auct. non (Linnaeus, 1758)
TTGTAACTATTGTTTGACCTTAATGTTAACTCAGTTTGTGTTTAGAACATGTATCATTAACTCCGAAGATGATGTAAAAAACGTCGAAAGCTAAGAAATATAAGAATTTTGCTATAACTACCCATCATGTTTTTACGAACAATTACTTGGGTGTTTTTATTTATTTCAAAATTAAGAATAGTGAAATATTTGAAGTCATTTTCAAGTTTCTGCTAGGGGATAAATACACCAACAAGCAATATAGAATAAGATGCCAAAAAGGAATATATATTTCAGAAAAAAACTTCTTTTATTTCTGGCTTCCTCAGGTCTATTAGAAAATTTGAACAATAGATCCGACTGACAATATAAATAGGCCGATGATGAAGTCAATTTAGACGAAATGGTGTCTGATACAAAGTTTTCTTTTGTCGAATTATTCTCCAAGTGTAAAAAGTAGTATTGATCTTTTTTTTGACAAATAAAGAGAAGTCATGCATTTATTACTTCAAAATGGAGAAAATGGCGATGAGCAAGATATGAGTTTGCCGCGTAACAATGTTTTTATTTGAAACGCATCAGTGTTTCACCTAATTTCTCAAAGCTGCCTTTAACAGTTAACAATAAAATGTACTTTTGTTTTAGTCAAGATCACAATGGAAACATGTTGATGTGTAAATGCTTAGGCTAGCAAGAAAGTATTATTGTCAGATGTTTTAAATTTCACATTGCTATCTTCAGAAGCGGCCATTTCTCCAAACTGTGTGTCCACAACAATTTTAACTCACTGCCAGAGTATCAGTTGCGAAAAGTCCAAATAGAAATGGGTTAATTTCTATCAAAAGTGGGTTTGTGAAATTCCCGGAACGGAGAGCGTAGTACTAGGTCCAAAAGGTTTTTCACTGGAAAACAACGATAATTTTGCCTGGATGGTCAAGTTGACGGCATCTTCAGCATGCCACGAGAAAGTAAAATTTGTTTTATTGTATCAATTTCTGGGTTTAATTTTTCCTTTGAACAGATCATAACTGCGCGGTGAACCAAAGTTTTGATGAGGTTCACCTTGCGAGTTTTGGGCAGAAAGAGATCCAATAAATGTACTGACCAGAAAATGTAGGTATCTCAATTCTGACGATATTTTACTCTGAGGAGTGTCAGACGAAAAAAACTTTTCAGTACTAAAATGTTTTCGCTATTTCTTGCAGATGCATTCGTACGAAAATTTGTGTTCCATAATCATCCAGTTTTAGAGGAACATAAGAAAAAAGAGGGCATTTACTTAAAAAAAACAGAACAACCCTCACTTATGGACCAGTTAATTGAAATTTTATCGAATGCTGAACGTTTCAAGAAGTTTATGCAATTGCAAAAGATTTAATTTCACAATAGTCTGATTTTGACTAGCATATTTCTTCACTAGCAAGATATTGCCAAGTGTGTTCCAACGTGAACCTAGACTTGGGGGTGAAAGTAATCTATCTAATGTTTCTTCCATAATTCATAAGAACCTATTTTTTTAATACTTTTATGATATATGGACTACAATCAGATCAAAATGGTGGAGAATATAGGACTCTACATATTTAAATACTTACAACGCTGATTGTTGCCTATTACGGGACTCATTTAATTCAAGATCCCAATGATATGAACACTTTGTTATAAAGGAAATACAATTTAATATATGTACGTTTCTTAATGAGCGATTTTAAGTACGTAAGTGAAAGAAGTGCTTTTTAAAGAGACTGGAATAACCTGTCGAAAATATTTAATGGCAGTCAGAATTTTATTTACCGTCGAAACAATGTACAATATCTATTATTTTTTGTTTAGCTTTACCTTCCTCGGTCCTCAGTGTATATGGGGTCTTGAAAAATGAGGAAAGAGTAGTTGTACTTCATCACAAGGCCAACAGCTTTGGGCTTCTTGACAATTCTACAGATGTGGTTTTTTCAAGCGATGGCATCGTAGACCTGGAAAAAGATGATTGCTACGAACGCAAAGCAAAATCATTTAATCAATGGGACAACGAGAAAATAGAGGAATCAATTATTTGTGAGTAGTAAGACTTTAATATTAATGAATCAGCCTATCACCTGGTAAACGTGCGTAGTTTTTTTCTGATTTTGTTTGCATGTCAGAAGAAGAAAGCAGGCCAAGATTCTATCATTTTTCCAATTTAAAGGGATCATTGGGTATCTGAAAATTCCTTGTGTCTTTGTACGATAAAATTTGTATTTTCAAAATTCGGATCGTAATGTGAGATTGTTATGTCATTTCAGAGGGTACTAAGAAATCATATAATTTCAATTCCTTTAGATATTATGATGTTTACCAGAAAAGGACTAAGAGAAGGGAAGATTTTTAACATGTCTCAAAGATCGCGCTCGGTTATTGTAGTAATTTGATCTTTGACATTCCTTACATAGTGTGTAATGTAGAAGTTCAATTAAAGTTACAGGCTTATATTAAGAACACGTAGAGCCAATTCGTATAGATCAGCTTATATACAAGGTCGCATTCTTTCAGGGTTTACTACATTGCATATCTATATTCTCAATGCAGAATCTGTAAAAAAAACAAATTCAGAGAGCCACGATTCAACAATTATAATTGCCCCCCCTTCCCAGGATAGATTCTACTACCAAGGATCATTATTCATCAAAGATATGTAATGTCATATATTTTTCTTCGTGAATTCTGTATCCTATTTTTACGGTGTTCTAAAAAAGCTTTAATGTTTTTATTAATGATATCCCATATTTTTCTTTGTTTAGTTAATTACTTGGGCATCTTTAAACATAGCAAATATATAACCAGATGGATATGTGGTTGCTCTGTCACACCATAGCGTTTTATGGCTAGGATTATTACAGTTATCAACAACAAAGGGTACTGATGTGCATAAGAAACAAAGAACCGGCATACAGAAAAACCTATAAAGAAGCTTGAAAGTCTTAGGAGATGAACTAAAATTCTACATTGAACTATGCATTTACTTAAATACGAAAAGATGTTAAAGGAGATAACATTATGGTTTTGAATTTGGGCCAGTGACTTACTCATTTGCAGCATGTGATGTACGAGAGAACAAATTACCAAATACACATTTATTATTCGAAGATAGCGTACATGTGGTAATGCCACTGATGGAGAACAAATCGCAACCAAAAACATAAGGCTATTGCTGGTGGTGAGACCGTTCTAAGGTGTCTACTTAATAATCTTCATACATACATAAATAACTTTAATTCATATCGACTATTTGAAGGTAAAACAAAACATGAATACATCAAACCTCGTTTATACTGGATGCGAACACTACTTCTTCGTCTTTTCTCTCTAACAATAAGAAATATGTCATCAGTTCTTAAAGCTATAGAATTGAATACAAAGTCTCAAATGGATGCGTATGGTGCCGGCGGGGATCGAGCCCGGATTGACCTCCTGGATCGTCAACTTAACTATCTGACATTTTAGTGCAATGATTGAATCGGAGTTCTCGGTGCCATGGGTTCCCTGTTTAGTTCCCGAGAATGCCATGCATTAATGCTTATTGAAAGACTGCGTATTGCAATAGTGCTAGTGTTTTTCCCCTGAGTACTTAAATATAGAAATTGCATCAGTGTGGTATATAAGGAAACAGCAAAATATTGGGATGCTGATGTTGGCAAAAATTTGGAATCGACATTCCAAATTATTAACTGATATAATACAAATATTACTGCAATGGTTAAGTCGGCGTTTTGGCTCGAGACGTACCATGTGCGATCCCTGCCGGTGCCGTGTATTTATAATAATATATATACGAAACCGTTTGCTGGTGATACAAAAGAATACAACTGTATGAAACAGCGGTAACATTAGAGTACTGAAAAGCTTTCTTCTTCTGACATTCCTCAGACTAAAAAATTGTCAAAATAAAATTGAGAAGAAGTCAATGAAACTCAATCCAACTGTATTTTAAAGTAGCCAATCGGACCTCTGCCTGCCAGAGTGGTGTTGTTTTGACCAATCAGTGTGTGTGGAACTGGATGGTTAACCGATCAAGCCCAATGAAAAGACAAATTCTACAGTTGGATTGGTTAAAAGCTATTACATAAGAAATTTAAAAGTGATAAATTGTATTACAAGACGCTCTGCGTTGTTAAAAATATTTATTTTTACAATAGAATACTGGCTATCAAAACGGAACGTTTTAAATTAAATCCAAAATTAGGAATAACACTTTGCTATTGAGAATAACTTCAAGTGAAGTCATAGAGTAGAGGGCAGGTAAAACCATTCTTCATTGCCCCGTTCCTAAATCGTTGAGTGATTTAACCCTCCTATAAATGACCATCAGAATGCCTCAAATCACACAATTATACTCGTCATTGCTTTGAAAAATATTATGATTACACGTGATGATTTTATGAGCTTGCACACGTGGTGATGGATGGTAAGAAAGTACCAAGTCGTCCCGAGCGCTACTAGACGTCGCACTGGATATGGTGGGCTTAGGAAAGAATCATGTTATTTATGCCTAGCTCTCTCCATGTGGAAACTGATCATTTGTTGTGGCAGCACGTTTTGTTCTGTATTCGCCAAGTATCAGCTCCTACAAGGAAACAGCCACATCGGGTTTTTAAAACCAAAAGCACTGCTAAGCAATGTGACTCTGCCATAGGGCAGCACTTGCTGGAAAACCCAGACTGTGCGAAATTGTATACGGATGACTGCTTTCGTATAATAGGTAAAGCAACATCTGCTTCATCTGCTTTTCACTTTCTTTTCACCATTCTCGAATTATTTATCATCGATTCAAGAAAACCGTTGCTCTGTAGAATTTGTCTTTTCACTAGGCCTTTTCAGTTAACAATTCAGTTCTACCGACACCAATCCGGCAATCGAAGGTCTAATTGGTTACTTTTGTAACACAGTTGAGTATACGAATCATTGATTTCTTCCCAAATCCAATTTTGACGATTTAGTACTGAGTGAGATGTCAGACGAAAAATGCTTGTTAGCACCAAAATGTTTTCGCTTTTTTGTAAAGTAATATCTATCTCTGTATCTCTCTATATATGTAAAATTAAGTGAATAAGAAAAGAAGTCGAGATTGCGAATGTATAGAAAATACTCGATTTCGATTAATAAATTGGTGAAACACCCTAGATGCAGTCCTCTGTAATGAATTTGACTCTATTGTGCTATCGTCGAACGCAGCAAGCTTTGAAGTTAGCCGAGCTCTATTATGTACTGCACTAAATATAAATCTTGATGAGGCCAGTATTCTCTTTTATTTCAACTGGCTAGTCATCCACATGGAAACATCTATATGCTTGGCAAAAGCATCCAACCGTCTCAGTAACCAGTTTATCTACTTGTTAGTGGCAAATGTTCATGGAAAGTAGTTAAAAATTGCTTGCCGTCACCGACAAAGCATATTAGCACTCTCAAAACCAAATTCTTGGTTGAAATAAATGCCGCAAGAAGGTCAACAAGCCTTAAGCACTTCAGACACGTAGGCCTATAAGGCTGTTTTGTAGACAGAAGTGGCTATGATTGAGATGACTACTTTTCATTATGTGATAGGTGCACTCGCTCAGTTCTTTTATTGCATCTACCATAATACCCTTTCCTTGCTGTTAAGTTTGAGAACAAAATAGGGTTAGAAAAATGAAGTAGAAAGGGTAAGACAGAGTCCACAAGAAATAAGGCTTTAGAAAAGGTACCCACCATTTATTTAACTTAAATGCAAAAATTTGCATCATGTGTTGATCTGGGCCTATTAGAATGTAAAACTGAAACTCCGGTTCACGTATCATCAATCCCATTGTAATTGACGGCACTGGTGGAAATTGTGCTCAATGTTGTGGGTTACCACCACAAATGAACTGGTTGCGTTCGGTATAAAGCTCGCAGAAATAAGAAGACTAATCTTATGTCTTGTCGTGTCTGATGACTGTTCCTTGCAAAATAACCTTATCTTTGGATGACAATTTTTATCTATTCAAGCTTGCAGTCGCCTGTCTGTCCTATCTCTCAAAACATAGTTTCCCACTTCACGAGAGCAGATGACATTGCACAGTACCTCCGGGATAGTGGCAGGCAAGCTCAGGGTTCGAACTCGTGACCCTCAGATTGTGAGTCACTCTACCATTATGCCACTACTGCGTTCCTAGTGATTGAAGGAAAACAACGATTAAACAGCGGTTAAAATGTAAGACAACCACACGCAGGTGGGGTAGAATGTGTATATATGAAATGGAGCACAATAACTAGTGTGTACAATTTAAGCAAGATGTTCCAAGAGAACAATGGTATGTAACATGTTGGAAAAAAAATTTAGTGACGAAAAAATTGTCGACCAGAAAACGTGTGAATAATATTGTTTGGGCACAGCCGTAGGGGTAACTTAGTAAAGTGGGGTAGGTACATGACCATGGAGAATATTCATGAATGACATATAAGATGGTAGCCCTTCCAATCATCCAATGTATTCTCAAACTCTAAAGGTCTTTGAGCACTAATGAGGGTACCATCAATAACAGTAGCAACTAAGGAGACCTTCCTCACTTTGTAGAAACCAATGATAGTGTCTTTGCTTCTGCATTGTTCTACGGTCACTAAACGTCAAGTATTTACTGTTCGTTGATTGTTGTAGTCACTTTATGGGCAATATGGCATGCAGACTTTTCTTCACACCATGAGCATCACAAATGTGATCTAAGAATCCATCAGTTCTAAAAAACGGCGTGGCGACAAGAACCTGTTTCTCAGTATTAACAGAGTGGTGGCGACTTGTAGAATGTTCCATGTATGTTTCAATTCTTTCCAAAATACTTTAAATGCCGGCCCTAGTAAAACGAAACGTCCCTGGAAAATGGTCCGCCTTCATATTTAAAATAGACAGCAATAGACTTGACTATTTTCCAGCGACAAAATGTCGGATTAGTGTGGTTGATGTCTTAAATCAACATTGTTTTTATAACAAGGCAAATAGGCTGCTACTGTTTACGATGCCTAGGATTCATATTTCTATGGTATATTCCTATTTCCAAATCCTGTTTCGTAACAGTGATTTTTACGTCTAAATGCTATTCCTAGTCGTAATTTGCCGATTGAAATTTTTTTCAAGAGAATCCCTGGTGTAGAGATGATGCATCTGATAATGACAAACATTTTGTAACTGCAGTTTTATTTTTACCGACAACAATTTGTGTGTATCTTTTTTTCCAATAAAGTGTAAACACAAACAGCATTATTAAGTATTTAGTTTCTTTCACATGATTTATAAACATTTACATGAATCCACTAAAGAATTCACATAACCACAAAGAACTTTTCGGTCGCTAGTAAGCCATTGCAACGCCAAACATTCGGATTGCTGTCCGTCAGATACAAGCCTAGTTCACCCGGCTGGAAAATTTAAGTCGCCATTAAAGTGGGGATCTACGAACTACTAATAGATCCAGTGAATCTCTTTCTTCATGAAAGCAAAGATTTGATGATCTGAATAAATCTTTCCTCTGACACTATAAATGACGACTTGGATATAGTTTTCAAAGGTATTTGATGGTCCTTAAATAGATTACATGCACACTTGTACATATGTACGCCTTTTTGTTTCCATCTTAATTAAACTTTACAAACGATTTTTCATTTACTTACGCACTGTCATTTCCTAAGCGTGTGAATATCACTGCTTCATTATCAACAATTATATCAATCGAATTGAAAGCCGATTTCCTTATTATCTATTGCACTATGCAGCTTGCTTTTCATACCGATACTACTCTAATCACTCTCCTTCATAGAAAATTATGACAAAGTGCTTGTAAGATTTATTGTGCTCTTTCTTTAAATAAGAACAAGTAATATTCAACTGAGGCAGATTGTTCTTTATTTGTCTTTAATACATGTTACTTTAGTTCGCAGAGGTGACTAGGTCAACTAATCAATCCTACCTCAAGATAGCTATTCAGCGAAAGGGACAAGTTATCAGCGGTTTCGCATGTAAAATTCTATCACTGTTCTTAATAGAATTCACCACTCTGTCATACCGGGAGGGAACGAAGAAGGAAGAAGACAGAACAGACATCCGTCCAATAACCAGAAAATGCACTCTTTTAAAGGTCACAATCAGAAAAATAAACTCATTACTTAGTAATAATATACATAGTTTGGAGACAAATTCCAATGCAATGATAATAAATTTGACTCTTACATAGCAAACATAATAGCATTGCAGGCAAGGCATACTATCATTCAACAGCAGGGACAACGACACCTTGCATTGGTGGTATAGTTACAAAGGGTGAGTTATATAAGTTGCACAGTGACATGTAAGCTTGCAATCTTCTTTTATATGTTCATAACATCTTGGGAGAGGCCAGCCTCAGTTTGTACTTTGATTGTTCTTAAATTATGGGCACATTTTAGCCTCGTGTTCTTCTAAACTTGTTCTTATAAAAAATAGTGTAGTCTCCTCGTCTGCTCTGCCCGCATAAGTGGTTTTGGAGGGTTCAATAAGCTATCGATAATACATTGTAGTTTGCGACTTTCCTTTGAGATAAGAAGAGAGATCCCTGAAGACAATAAGAAACTTGTTTCTCGTTGCATGCTGCTATACAGTTTCACAGATTGAGCAAAGGCACTTTGCTGTTTTTCAATTTAGAACAGAAGTCTTGAAGTTTAAAATGGTTGCCATCTTCAAATATTAGAGTAAAAACGAAACTCCAAAGTGTAGCAGCATTTCATCAACTCTGATGGATTGGAAAGGGGGTATACTATTTACGCCCAATGGATAACATTTTTTACAGGTTCTTACAGTAAGAAGAATTACACCACGTAGTAACACCTGACAGTTACAATTACAGAAGCGAATTATAGAGATGATTAGGCGATATTTAGTAAACAACACTTATGCTTCAGTTCAGTTATGCAACACAATACGTTTCTCAATTGCAAAATGTAATAGCTATATTATTTCAAGACGTGCTAATTATTTGATATAAAAGTGCCTTAACACAAACAGAATTATGAACGTTACACAATAAAATTATGACAAGTCTGGTCTAGCAACAATTACTGCTGTGGAGGCAAATTAAAACCCTATTGAGACTAGAGGGGAGGGTGGGGAACAAGAGACTGTTGGGTCAGCGGCTAGAACGCATATTGAAATCTCATTGACGACGTGCCAGATCCGTTTGAATCTATTTGACATTTTTCGGATTTATACAGTGTTATTATTAAAAAGTTTAAAAACTTTGCAATAATGACGTCATTATTACCACCTACAGTACTAAGAATCACTTCCAAACAATAGAAATGACAAAGTATCAAAAAGCTTATAGTAATCCTGCTGGTTTTCCCCACGTATATTACAATCAATTACATCTAAAATAACTCCTACACCTCATCTCACTATTTAATTTTAAACGCAAAAAAATTTCTACAATTACAATCAATTGGTTTTTGAACGTTTTTAAGCTGTTGTCAACGGTCTGTTATCAAATTACATCATTATATCCAATTTCAAAAACAGCTTATTTTTATCTCGATAAAATATGAACTTACATACCTTGCCACGTTTTACAACTAGGCAACATATTTTTACAAAATCATATGGATTCATATAGGCGATTCTAAGTCCAATTCTGTGAACAAATATCTTTTACCTTTCCAATAAATTAATACAAAGCCGTAAGAATGACAGAACTGTTCTTATTTTTGTAATGATGTTAGACACATTTATCACCAGCTTTTTATAGTGTTTTAGACAACAAAAATTATGTAATAAAAACCCGTAAGAAACCGTTTTAATCTTTTACCTGCTGCCAAATCTATTGCTGAATGCGGCTAATACTTTTGGTGACATACTAGTTAAAATCAATTAAAGCAGTAATTCATTCCTGAAACCAAATGCTTAAATGCTGTTCACGTTTACAAGGTAAATAATTAAGAAGCTATTCAGGAAACTAGTGAGAAACTATTCTCACGGAGATGTTATGGTGAAACATTCACCACTGTATCTTACAAACAAATTGTTTCCCACCGTTCAAGTAGAAAGGAAATCTTGTACTGACCATCATAGTTTCATAATCTATCAGCTTTTTGATGAATGGTGTTGGATTGTCACAAGCGGCTCTCTCCCTATAGTTTTTAAGGTAAGCGTTTTTTACATTCGCCGTTTCTATGCTGAAATAAAGAACTCAGTTTTTCCTACAAAATCTCCTTAGACAGTGTACGAGTTCTGCAAGCGAAATGATAGTGCCAAGAAAGGCTATGCTTCAGGGTTTTCTATTTTTCAGAAATTCTTAAAAGGGGATTTCTATTCATAGGGACCATACTTTATTAAACACTTGTCCAAGGTGTCTGCTTCGTACATGCCATTTTAACTGCATAGGTTCTAAATAAATCTTGATGGTTATGAATTGCTTTTCTGTCTCGATTAAAATTTGTCAGTCTCAAAAGAAATAATCTCGAGAAACGTAGCCTCGGGAACACAGTATTAAAGCGGTCGAAAATATACTAATTAGCTTTGCTGATTATGTAAAATACTACACTTGCATATCTATTTGTACATCAATAGTATCGAAATAGTTCTATTTAATATTAAATTCAGAATACATGACACACGGCTAAGAGTATTAATACACATGAACAAGTGCTTCAGAGGTATGAAGTTTAACTAAGATTAAACAGGAAATTCTACTGTCAAAACAACCAGTTATGTTAAGTAGCTATTCCAACCTTCATCGATCCTCAATCGATGTACTGTGCCATCACGGAGGTGTGCTAATGCGTTTCCGCACTAAACCGGCGAACTCCTTCTTTGACTGTGTTGCACGCTTTGCTTGACTTATGTCGACTCCAAGTATCTTTGTAATTTTGACCCATGACCCATAAATATTGTAGTTCCCTAACTAGATTAAGAAGAAGTCTTAAAGATTAAACAAATGAACATAAAAATATAGGCAGCTACGAAAGCACTGCTTCCTGTCCTTTTACAAGTTGATTTCACCAACACCCAGAAATTGGGGCACGGTTTACAATAACATGTCAACGATTTACTTATATTTCTGAATTATCTCCCACTTGCTATGAATCCACGGTTAGGAAAGTGTTCTGCAAAGATAATAATAATATTAATAGTTGTTGTATAGATAATAATGAGATTAGATTATAGGATTCAAGAACATTATTTCTACCTTGCTGCAATTTGCGTAACCGTATGTCAATACAACGAATTTAAAATGATTTAAAAGCAATCGAAGGACTTAAAGTTTTACCTCAACTGTAATTAGCTTTTCAAACCTATCCAAATAGGTCTTTTAAATGCCTAGGAGTTGGGACTTGAGATGAGGATTGGCCAAGCATTGTTGCATCAATATTGATGATAATAATTCCCTAAACGTGTATCACATAGGAATATAGCCTAGTACCATTTTTCATTCATTTACTGGGTATCGGAAAATATTTTTTAATTCAGAGGCGATGGAGTTACTCCTCAGCTGAATATTAATACGTAATTAAGCACCGTTGAAACAACGTTTCTAGTAATAATCGTTGATAATTTAAGCTTGAAATATGCCTATTTTGTATACGTTTTGAAAGGCTTATAAACTCAAAATCAAATGAAAATCATTTATTTTACGTGCAATGAATATGGTTTGGTTGAAGTGTATACGCTGATTTATGTTACCTTTTGTTCGTGGGTGCCTACTCGTAGGTTTAATTGAGACGTCAAAATGAGCAAAGTGTAAGAATAAAATAGTTCAGAGCAAATTTCAAACAGTGGCTTTGAAAGAATTTCTGGGTGTTGTTGAAACACAAGTAAATACAAATAGCTGCAAGTCATCTATTCTTGCTTTCGTTCAGAATTGGTAGGCTAAAATTATGACAATATCCATATCTTACCACTACTCAAACGCTAAACATATTATTAGATGTCCTTTAGATTTAAATCGTTCTAAAAAAAGTCATTAACACACGCTTTAAACAAGAAAAAGGCTAGGAAGCTTTTATAGACATATGAGTAAGACGGGACAAAATTTGTCGTAAATAAGCCAGCGCCAAACAGAAAATCACCAATACCCAAGACAAGGTCCTACAAGAGACGTGTGAATAATGAATGAAATGATTGTCTCCTAATTGTTTTTGCAACTAAAATTAGTCTTAGCTTCAATACGAGATATTATTTAATTGGAATTATGATCAATGCCCACATTTACCTGCCTACAGTAAATATTTGGAATGAGAAGCATGTGAATTTGGTGCCCTTACAATTATGTGTTATGGATCAAATGCTAGGAGGACTGAATCCTAAATAATGATAAAGAAAACCCAGTATATGGATCACAAGTAATTTAATTCGTACTCGCCTATCCTTTTTTAACAGTATTTTTACAGGGAAACCACTTAAATGGTCTATAAATTCTAGCGCATAGGTTAGTAGCATATTAGGTCATATTAAAATTTGCTCCATTTAAATTGTATTCAATTGGCACTACCGAATTTGTAAGACCTTCAATTTTAACTCACTACAAAAAGGAAATTTTTCTGCGTATCCACAGTCCTTGAGATAACGATTACTATCTTCTAAGTAAGGAAAAGATAAAACAAATGTTGAATTGATTGATTAAAGCTTAATGTGTTCTCTCACTGACTTCGGATCAACTATTTAAAATCGTTGTAACACTCTGGGGAAGTTCCATAGCTTACCAGATGAATGAAGAAAGAAATAGCTAGACACATAGGAACATTTCTATTTCAAAATCAAGACCGTATTCATCTACTTGTACCGTCAACTTTGCAATAAATGCCAGATGGGATTGTCCCCGGCAAAATTCTTCCTCTCTTACTATTTTCATAGCACCAGATGCAGACTTGATATTTTGGTAATTTTTATAAGTTTTAGCTGAGTTAAAAGTGAGGGACTATTGTGAGTGAATGCGTATTTAGAAAAATATGCATCATGGAGTGGGCGATCATCTTCTCGGAGGATGATGGATCATAACCATAATTCTTACCTTTATCGCCTGTCCAGCCTCCCAGTTAAATCTCACCTGAAAATTCTCGTCTTTAATTAACTTACTCAGTACTAAGCCAGATACATTTCTACAAGCATTTGTTGCAATGATGAAATGACTTTGATTTGTCAAGAGACGTCCCGGGGGTCAGAGGATACCAAATTTGAAGGTCTACGACAGTCTTATTAGCTAATGCTGTTATTCGCCATTTGCTATCTCTTCATTTTAACATCTATAGCATTATATGGATTCCGGCGTTTTATATAACTACAAGCTACTATTTATAGCCTTCTTATTTACAAAATAGCAATGTTCCCTCTTCCCTACAAAAATGTTATCAAAGATAATAATCAGTAAATTTACTATGATAGTCTTTCCTTGTAAGTGATCTAAGTTTCACTAGCAAAAGTATTGTGTAGGATAAATTTATGACGTAATACAAGCAAAGGAAATTACATCGCATACATTATCACTATAACGTTATCAGTACGAGTGAACTTGCTATTAAAAATGTAAAATTTTTAAAGATAAAGGAAAGAACTGAACCTACTGAAAATGTTGTCTTGCAGTTTCAAGGGGAATAAAAGATGCTTTCTCCCCTTGCTCTTTCTTCTCGTCTAATGAAGTCTTGTTACATAATGATTATCATGTAACAACAAGGTTACACTTGACAAACCAGTTATGGGCTTTTCTTACGTGTTTCCATTTTAGGCAAAGTCGTGCATGTGAAGATGGGAGCAGCCAAGTATCTGATAGTCGTTGCTCTGTTGGTAAAGGTAAATGCATTAGTAATTCTTCTATTAAATGATAAAGTAGATGCTACACTCTTTTACACGACTGCCCCATATAGATTTTTATTGCACGTCTAGTAATTTGAATGATATTTTGTGAATCATAACTGGAGATAATTACCGCAGGTTCTGCCAATGTTAAAAAACTAACTCTTTGTAAAACTTTCTATACTGTACCAATCTATACTAAAAATATAATTAGTAGTTCACTCGTATAATTTAATAGGTATATAGGCTTTTTGGTATCTGAAAGCCATCGATCAGCGCTGGTCAACTTTAAATTTCTGTCTCTAATTTTCACAATTGCCTACAAGTTTAGTTATTTTCTTACTGTTTTACCGTTTTGAAAATTGTTTTCTATATCTAGTATATAAACGTACACCAAATTAAAATTGTAGTGTCATTTTTATTGAACACCGAAAAGCAAATGTGACAAAAATGTATTCATCAACATACACGTTTTTGATAAAAGACATAATTAAATTAAAACTGGGAGAAATATTCAGGGTACGGGACAAAGGAGAGAAATGTTTCCCCACGTAAACTCCCAACGCGTACTGAATCTCTTCTGGATCTCCACCTATCTTATGCAAGATTCAAGTAATGGCTACATCATTTCCATGTATGTACAAGTTAATTCGCGAAAAATATACAAGGCCAATTATTTTTTACAATGTGAGGAATCACACGAATAAAGCAGATATTTTTATGTTTTCTCTCCACAAATGCAATAATGTAATTAGAATATACAATTTAGAATTCTTGCCTCACAGCAAGCCACGTTCGTCATGTTAAAGAAGGTCCTGAGTGATAGTGGCTTTATATAACTTTACTAACTCCTGGAAGAGTAAAGATGAACCCAAATGGAGAAGAACAAACTGAACAACACTCATTTTCGTTTCTTATTCTTTCAATTTGTAGAGGTCCCAGACAATTTCTCCTAGTTTTCATTGATTGTTACAAATTTTTCAGACACTTCAAAAATTTTTTCCAACAATCTGGCAACAATCAGGAACTGGGTAGAAGAGCGAACCTCTGCAAATTTTATTTCTATATTTTTTTATTTCTTTATGAGTTCCATTAACTAATCTCAAAAGTAACTGAGATAATTCAGTCACCGCAGCTCATCGCCGTCTTTGCACATGGCATCATCAACTGTTGGTTTATCATTATCAAATAGAAGGTTTTGTAATTTCTACTAGTTACACCGACACATAAAGGTGCCGTGACTCCAGGAGACCACATTTGGTCATCTGCATCTGCGTCATGGCGTCATGATTTTTTCCAAACAAATACGTAAGGTAGCTGCCACTATAAACATCCATTTTTCTCACGTTTGTGTCACTTAATTTTGATTTTTGTTTCGTATGAAACAACCTACGATGCATCAACTGTTTTTAATAAGCAGGGATAGAAACAGTTTCTTAAGATTGGTATTAACTTTTTAATGCCAATGCTTTTGTTTTCAAATTCTTTCATGTGTCGATTTAACTATCATTTATATGGAATGCTTTTATTTTAAACAAAAGAGATTTCCTGTGACAAGAACGCAATTTAACGATTCTGATTAGGAATAGAATCCTTGTTTCATAAGGTATTCCGAGGCCAGCAAATGTCAGTGTGTGTTTATGGAGTGGAGATACTTAGCGTACCTGATTTATATAAGAATGCAAGTACAATTTACTTTATTGTTGTTTACTTTTCTATACAGTCGGCTGTAGCTTCTAATCGATGGACACGTAAGTTTGATGCATTTATTTTCAATTTGCAAAACATTTTTAATATGACTTCCCGCTCCTGTTTTGTTTACTGACAAGTGACCCTCAATAGTCTTCTAGACTGAAGCGTGCCCAAAAGCTATAAGACTGTTAAATAGAACCATATGGTTTATCTGTGGTATACTTTCTTGTTAAAACTTGACGTTTTGCCATTTACTATTGCTGAGGTGATGAACCAAACTGAAGAATAAAATATGCAGTTATCAAATTCTCCCATTTATTGATCAGGTAGATGCCATTTAGCTGGAGTAGTTGAGTATTGATCAAGTCGTTAGACAATAAAGTCTGTTTGGATGTTCTTCCTCTCCTCCTAGACAATACTGTCCTTTCAGGTTAGCAATTTGAGCCTCGATCTGGACTTGGCCTCGCAAAACTAAAATTTTTAGTCTGTCATACATGAAACAACGATGACTGATTTCTCTTCGTTTATCATCGATAAATTTCAGAACTTTCTGAAACAACATGGAGTCTCGCATTCTGGATATCGCAAGGCATAACTTGAAAAGTTCTGTGAGACTGCAAAGGAGCTTCACGTCCCGAAACAGGAAGAATTGACTGCAAAACAAAGAAAAGTGGGCGCCTGTATATACAAAGACGAAACGATACCCGAGTTTAGTTGACTGAACTGTCAGAAGTTCCAAATTGGGCTGACTCGTTAGAATCTCTTGCTGACATTGACTTAGGAGATACTTTTGCATACTCGATGGCCTCCGGTTGGTCGCCCGATAAGCTAAAAATTTATAAGAAAAGCCATGGATACCGTATGTTTGCTGCTTAATATGTGACTTGTGTCAAGATTTGGTCGCAACTGCCGTGTCGTACCCACCGAAATCACCGAAACTGTAGTTCGAACGAAATGAAACTTATAAGGCAAGTAATATAGGACATAAGCAACTCAATGAAAGCAAATAAATATTTCTTGCTCACCTCTTATTTAAAATATAAAGCGTTACATATATATATATATATAGCCGTAGTGCATATTATTATTAAAGTTGACGGGGGTCAACCGTTTAAACGTTACTTTACTAGTTCTATCGTCACTTGGGCACTTTTACTGATCTATGAGTTGTATTAGCCCCCGTCAACTACCATTACAACTATCCGCGTCGTGGCGAACGAATATATCGTCCATGGCAAAAACAGTGAACTGTTGCACTCGTGTTGGCATCGTGATACACAGTGCGGGTATATAAAACACTGTATATTCTGAACAAAAAGTAAACAAGGAATATTTATTTGCTTTTTTAAAGTTACTTATGTCGTAATAGGACAGTCATATATTACTTGTCTTGTAAGTTTTATTTCGTAGGGACAATATTTTTGGCGACTTAAGAGAAGGGTACGAAACTGCAGTAGCGCCAAAATCTGTTCACGGAAGGCCCATGGAATGGAGGAAATCGTAGTTTTTATAAAGGCCACAGACAACATAGAGATGTCTATCAAAGCAGGATATTCAGCCTGAGCTATTTTAAGATTAAATGGATCAGTATTTTCTGGTGCTTATGAACGATCTGGACCAGTAGGCTACACAATTGTTGTGTTGGCTAGGTGTTTCCCGTTATATCTGCCACCAACTCTGACAAGTCTCGTAATTCTGTTAAAAGGGTCTGCTGGGAATTCTGTAAATTGTTTAAGAGGAAGTGCCGCCATCTTAATGGCATTGTTTTGATTTGAAAGACACTCCTATTGAGACACTTTCTCTAATTCCTCTGATCGGAGGTCAGTTGACAGTTGCAGTATAGCCGACCAGATGTAAGACCAAAGTTGTGATCGTTATTGATGAAAGTCGTTAGTCGTTAGTTCAAATATAAAAAAAGAAAGAAACTTAGTTGGTCTTCTCTAGATATCTGCCTTCACGTAATTAGTACTTAAGAACTCGCGAAATCAGTAAAACAAGCCCCGTTTTACAATCCCTTGTCTTGAACTCCTATTTAAAAGATCAAAATGGCAAGTAGCGTATTCAGACAGCTTGCTAGTTCACTTGTTTCTACTACATGTTTGTGTTGTTTTGTATTGACGAAGTGACAACAATATTACATGTCACTTTCAGGAAAACCTCCATTTCAAACGACATGAAACCGAGGATGCTTCTAACCTGAAAGAATCGTATTGGGCCAAATTCAACCAAATTTGTCACACATGATCTTTGAGTCCCTGGACAGGTTTTAGAGCAATTAGAACCCCTGTCCCCTCTGGGGTGGACCTCAGGGGTGTGCAAAGCTTGAAAATGCAAGTCTCGGCATGAAGGAGAACCGGGTTTCCGGGCCACCGGGTCGATCCGATCAAACCCGAGGTCGCAGTGTCCGTAATTCTGTGTAACCGTGATGGACCCAAAAACGACTAATTTCAATGAAAACTCCCATGGACGCTCTCCTGGAACAGGGCCAGGTTGTCAGTGGGTTTTCAGCCTAAGAGGCCGGCCTTAGAGGCTACTGGAGGCCATGGGTAAGAGTGCATTTTAAGAAGCCTCCAATAAAGAAAGTTTACTTCAGTGACCCCCCAAATTGCCCCCCAAAACCTAAGTTGGGTGACCTCAGAAGTAACCTGCAACTTCTAATAAGCGAAATACAGGATTGGCCTCAAGCAGCTGGAGGGTGGTCAAACACGTGCTATTTTTTGTATTATTTGCAATTTTTTCTTTTATATTCTATTATTTATTTGCTATTTTTTGTTTTATTTGCAATTTTTGTTTTAAATGTTTGTTTTTGTTTTATTTGTTATTTTTTGTTTTATTTGCAATTTTTTCTTTTATATGCTATTTTTCGTCTTATTTGCTAGTTTTTGTTGTATTTGCAATCTTTGTTTTATTTGCAATGTTTTGTTTTAATTGCTATTTTTGTTTTATTTGCAATGTTTTGTTTTAATTGCTATTTTTTGTTTTATTTGCTATTTTTTGTTTTATTTGCAATTTTTGTTTCATTTGCAGTTTTTGTTTTATATGCTATTTTTTGTTTTAATTGCTATTTTTTGTTTTATTTGCAACTTTACTTTTTAGTCTGTCAACCTTCTATAACCTACGCCTTTACAACGCATGGTTCGAAACATTGCTTTGATCCGTCAGAAGTTTAAACATCGAAGTACAACTAGTGGATGATAGACAGGTTTAAAGTGAAAAAGTCTTTTACATCTACAGATGGAAATAGGCGGGAAACACTTTGCATGTGGGATTCAAACTTTCCCACACCCCACCGCGGGCAACGCGTGTGAAAATCGGGAGATCTTACTTTATATGTATGATCAGAACAGAGAGTTGATTTTTGATAGCAATTTCAGCTTGTTTGTTTGCTAGTTTGCAGTGAAATTATAATGTTCTCTACATTACTGTTGCAAACATTTACGTTTCCCTTCAGATTGCCGTTACAAATCAATCATGTTAAATACAAAGAAATCAAATTGCAGTTCTGGATATATAATAAGAGATCATGAGAATGTAAATACATTACAATGGAATAATATGAATGGCAAGGCACCTTACATTGCATTGCATCTTGGTATCATAAGTGAAGTATGCAGTGTAACTGTAGTACAAGGTTCTTCTACTCCAAGAATTAAAGAGTTCCGTTATGATTACGTGTCCAAGGAAGGGTCTGCACCTGTTTTGAGTGCACGAAAATCTTGTGCAGGACCTCCGGTATGTTGAAAATAGAATTTCATAATCACAAATACATGTTCTATTGTTGTTACGACTCTTGAATAGTAGACTATTTCTTACATTTAAATGATGTTTTAGACCACTGTCAGTATACGTTACCAAGGGGTCGTTAATGATAAACTCTCTTAAAAATATGTCCTTTCACAATAGTGTTTACCTTTCATCTTACACCTGGTAAACGTCCAAAAGATACAAACCTGTTATGTCACTTAAAGGTCAAAAGATGTGGTGTATTTCTTAGAATAGGCCTACCTTCTAAACAATTTGATTGAGTAGAACCCCTGCATAACATATATACATATATATATATATATATATATATATACATATATTCCTAAGCCACGCTATTAAGTGTGTGAGCGGCTATACGGGAATAGATCCAGGGTTCTGGGAGCTTCCAACCTCTCCATACACGGCTTTGAATCTACTAACACTTCGAGAAGAACCAACGTACCAGTTCAAGGCAGCAAACACGAACTGAAGGAAAAAGAAATAACATCGCTATGCAAACAACCTGTTTACAAATCCTAAAATCATTAACGTAGTTCTGCGAGTATGGAGTTTTCAATGGGTTACCTGTGGAATTTAGAGAGATAAACATTCCAAGCCAGCCTCGTCTTGGGAATCCCAATATGTAGGGTTGTTTCGCGCCAAGTTGATGAATGCAGATGGCCATCTTGAGAAACCCAACAATGTGAGGAATGCAATAGCACCCTCAAGGGCTGAGCCCCCTGGTCATAAGTATTATTTTAATTGTGCTTACAGAGCAACTTAGCCGTACCAATCGCTTTAGCTTAGGTTAGGGCTGCTGAGAATTCTAGAACACTTTAGGATAGTACATTATATCTTCACTATTGACGGAGATAGTCTTAAATTACTTAAAAGATCATTCTTGACGTAAATAAATAAGACTCATGTTTACAAAGGTCACAAGACAAAAGCTGTTCCTTACACGTTGTTTTTTATCAGCGACTCCATTTTCGGGGTCAGGCCTCGAGTTGCTTAGCAATTTTTCAAAATCAGGCCTGGAGTTACTTAAGCATTTGCTTAGGTATCACTACAGGTTATTGTCGAATTTCGTTGTGCTGTCATTTGACAAAATGGAGCCCCTGGCGTTTGTGTATTTAACACCTTCATACCACTTACTGTGGTCTAAGGAGGGTGGAATGCGGTAGGGTATTAACACCTCTGTGTTATTTACAGCACATGGAGGGTGAAAGGTAGTTGTGTTTTAAGGTTATTCTCATTACATGCACTTCTGCTTATGAAAAATAGGCTGTGATTGCATTGCTTCTGTTAGATTTTGACGTTTGACTGTTGAAATTTGGTTGCTGTTGAAATTGTTTTCTTTGCAATGTCAGGGCGTAGAAAAGGAAAAAAAGCCCAGCAAATTCAGGCAAGCGACCCTCACAAAGATCTCTGGGTTTGTCAGGACAGTTGAACACCGAGGTGAAAAGATACAACTGCATACTCCCGATTATGTTGAAGATGTTGGTTTTTGATATTCCGAGTGTAGTGTCGTCAGTAAAAAATCTCAAGGTCTAGCCTCCCATCGGAATTTTAGACACGAAAAATACAAGGATCTTACTTCCTCGAACACCAACTCAATTGCAAAGGCAGCTCTCGCCTTAGTTGCCAGCTCAGTAACTGCTCCTCCCACCTCAGTTCAGACCTCGGTAACTGCTGCTCCTATCTCCGTTGAGACGTCAGTAACTGCTGCTCCCAACTCAGGAAACACCACAACAACTGCCGCTACTACTTCAAAAGGACGCAAACAGGGTGGAGGTGACCGAGCAGACTTGAGCGGACTTTGCCTGAAACGAAGAAGGCAAAAACATGATGCAATATTTAAAGCGGAAGTGTTACAGCAACTGGCCGATGGTAAGACCCCTAACGAGGTTCTTTATGTATATCAGAGCTTTAACATCGACAAAACACAAATTAGTAAATGAAGCAAAGTAAAATATAATATCAACGCCACAGCAACAGATCGTTACAAAAAGAACATAACCAAGACCCGTCCAGCAACGAAGTACAAGGACCTGTACCGCGAGCTTTTGAAACTCTTTCAGGAAACAAGAAGTAGAGGCATCCATGTCGCTGTACAGCAAGACTCGGAAAATTCACCGACAGCTGCTTGATGACCCAGAAGCCACTTTAAAGCAGCATGCGATCGCCAGTTTCATTTCGCGTCATCATTTGAAAAGGCGTAAAGTGCAAGGCAACAAACGCTTACCAAAGGAACCCTACCGACATTTAATCCAGAAGTTCCATGTTACCCGTCAAGAGAGAGAGAGAGCAGAACGAACAGGCGCTGATGAACCAGAAATACGATGCCAAATGGGGACGATTTCCTCCACAACAGCGTTTCAATGTTGACCAGTCGCCACTGCCCTTTGCCCGTGAAACATTGATAACGTACGAGAAATTAAGCTATAAAGCAGAAGGGGATAGAGAGAAACGTATTTGGACTGCGCAACCGAATACTGGAGGCGACAAGCGATTCTGTACTCTTCAAATTTGTCAAACATCGCAGTCAAACATCGCCATAATATTCCATGGGCTAGGTACTCGCATAAGTGCTGTTGAGAAGGCTGCCTTGGATCCTGATGTGGACTTTTATTTCCAATAAAATGCCTGGGCTGCTACAAAGTTCTGCTTGGACTGGGCTAAAAGGACCATCAAGCCCTTTGTTTCGGATTTTAACACGTTTATTCTATTCCTTGACAATTTAAATTCACAAGTGACGGAGGATTTCAGGGATACGATAAATTCCATGAACGGTTTCAGTTGGTTTGGCGTACCTGGTGCCACTGACATCTGGCAGCCTGTAGATAGAGGGTATGCCACCACTCTCAAAGCTCTCATCACAAAATGGTATGGCGAGGACTCGCATATCACTGCTTGTGAAAAGCGTACTTTAATCACGCACTGGGTGGGAAATGCTTATCGTAAGCTAACCAGTGCCAGGTACGACGGCGTTTGTTGGAGAATGTTTGAAAAAACAGGATGCCTTTGTTGAAAAGCAAGTCTCACATTGATTAGAAAGATTTACAAGAATAAATTGATTACTATGCTGATTCATGCTTACGTCATCCTCTATGAGACTTTCGGAAATATAAAGAAGATTTTAAAGAGACAACTCAACAGGCAACTTATTCTTTTAGTCAAGAAGCTTTTCGCCGATTCTCATCAGTTGAACTTACATCGGTAACATACTAAAGAAACATGACACATTTATAC
>JAAAKL020003718.1:0-22463 GCA_010016065.2 Carybdea cf. marsupialis auct. non (Linnaeus, 1758)
GCATTGTGAGACTTGAGATAAACATCTAAACATCCTTCAAATAAACTGACATTATAATAATGACAATATTTATAATAATGACAATATTTATAATAATGACAATATTTATAATAATGACAATATTTATAATAATGACAATATTTTAAAAGATTAAAATTGAAATCTAGTTAGACATAAAACAAGACGATAAGTTTGTTGTTGTTTTCCTAATGACAAGAAAAAGACTTAAAGTGAATATTTGTCAAAGAAGAAAGGAATAAAAGCATGCATTGCATTTAGATCTTTACTCAATCTTCATCTTTTAAGTAATTTAAATAGCACAGATCAAAGAACCATCATCAAATTTACAACTGTGGTAAATATAACAATTTGTGATAACTTTAAGGAAACTACTGCGGAAACAACCGACATCTGTTACGCACGAAATGCAAGTAAAAGATCGGATAATGGGCATCGCACATAATACTATAATCGATTAAAAAACACGAAAATCAAATACAAGATGAAGCAATTTCAGCATCAAAGAAACCTGCTCTAACTATGGCTGAGTAGTCCTTCAAGAATAATAACCAAAATCCTACGAATAGGAAATCGTAACATAAATAGAACACGTCCTGTGAAACTGACGTGTGGGTGAACCTGTTACACAAATAGTTGATTTCATCGTACCTGGAGGGAATTAAGTACGCAGAAGATATATTGAAAAGCTAACGTTTTCTCGTTAACAGCCAAGATTCCAAAGACCCAGGTCAGTCCCAGAATAGGAACCAGAATACCAACAGCTTTAATGCCAGATCTGAAAGTCAAGTTTTAAGACAAGATATCACATCGCAGCGGAAGGAAGGTTCCAAATACGATTTTCTAAGCTGCTTAACATAAAATCGTAGGCATAACAAATTTTTCTGTCAAGATATTAGCTATCAAAATATAAAGAAGTGAAATATGATAATATCATTTGCGACATCTAAAATGTGAGAGTTGTATTATATAGAAAAATCGCTGCAGAATTTTTGGAGCCGAATTCTAGATGTAAAAGCATTGCATGAATAAAACGTTAGATAGATGTAAAAGCATTGCATGAGTGAAAACAACGCAAGATATGGCAAGATAGGGCAGGGCAAAGCAGTGGAAAGCAATAAAAGATATGCCTAAAGAAAAATTGTTTAAGAAAAACTAAAAAATTTCTAACAAAATCAAACAAATTGCCTATAAAATGCTATAACATAAATCACAACAAACCAACTCAATACGTAAAAAAGTAATAGGGCTAATATTTGAAACAGTAGACAACAAATTGAATCTGCAGCCTAAGCTTTTCCTGTTTCGAGACTAAACTATTGCAGTTATGATAATGGTAGTGACTTCCATTGAAGTAACGATCAAATAGTTGTATTTTAAGAAGGTACGTAACTGTATTAGATGAATAACTTATTTCTTTATGGGTAAAGTTAGGATATTGTTCACTTCGTAAAAGACAACTGCAACTGAAGCAAACTACATGAATTTGTACCACATTGAGACGAAACCGTTGGAGACGAATGGAGCTATATGTGAGGAGGCGCAGTTTCTGGTGAAAAGTAGAATGTATTTATGCAATAGCTGACCTTATCAGATTATGGATGATTATGGGTATGAAGGAGAGATGGTCATCTTACACAACAGCAAAGATATGGTGGGGAGCGTTTGCGACAGTTGCTCGTATCGAATCACTTTTTCTAATTATTTGCATGATGAAGATAATTCTTTTATAATTTGTGAAAGAGTTGGATGACTTCTAACTTATACTTTGAATTGGTTTACTTACTTCACTTGCGTTAAGGCTTTTTGTTGTTCAGCATTAATACTTGAAATGGAAGCCATTAGGATTCTAACCACGCTGACGAGGACAATCAAGTTGATCTGCACAAGAGAAGAGTGAAAATTTATGCATCTATCTATCTAAGTTATCTAAACCTACATAATTATTACGTCCGTGAAGTGATTTGACTTTCCTTATTTACAATATGCTTGTGTATCAGCATAAACATAAACAATACCTATATATCTATACCAAGGTGTTATAACAACCATTTACTCAGGTCCCCCCAAAATCACCATTCCCTCACACTGATTGCAAGTAATTGATGCATAAATCTGTCACTGATCTGATTCCTTGTCTGTTGCACGTCGTTATGTCTGTTGGACGTATGCTACTTGTGCTGTTGAGAAACTACCTTATTGTTGATGGGCACGTAGACGATCTCGCAATATCTGAGTAAAAACTAATAAAAATTAACACCATGACTCAGCCTCGAAAACTGATATCATTATAGTTTAATGGTTTGTTACTCTTTCAATTTAGCTATGGTCATCAGATGGACGCATCCCTTATTTTTATAGTCGCCATAGCAACTGGACATCGCATTCAGTTATATGGAATTTGCAAATCAGTTTTTCTAAATCTTGGTTTTTAACGTGAAATAATGGACGCCCATTTCAATCAATCTACAGAAGCCCGTTAGCAGTGAGCAGAGATGATCTACGGGTGCATTTTTCGGTATTATACTATTTTACTGCACAACTAATTTAAGAAAATTTCCAAAGATTTCTTTACTATTCTGGGTCACTCTTCTGTTTCCCTACATGCAATAGTGAGCAAGAATAAAAAATTAAGTCGACAACTCTGATATTTGATCTGGCTAAAATTGATTGACCACAAAAAACCGAGCACACGTGCTGACACACAAGCCGACACACACTCATCCTACCGTGTGAAACTAGTTATCTCGCTGCCCAGTATTTATTGCATAATTACACATTCTAACAATTATCTTTATTAATATTCTTTGATATATTATGTTTTTAAACATTATCTTGTCCTCATTAAGCAAATCCTTTTCTATCGAAGCTGATTAGGAAGAATCTTCTGTGTTCTTCTTCCAATAGTGCAAATACGCTGCAATGTTTACATAGGGTGAGAGAAGGGAAGAAAACTCCTTGCAACTTACTGCAATCACAAGAATAACAGGCACAACAAATGCCCAGATGAGTCCATCGGCGGTTGATATCCAACACCTTAATAGGAGGCAAAAAACCAAACATCCTTTAACAACCTATACAATACTTAAGAATTTGTACGATATACAACAATTTATACGATATGCAACAATGTATACGATATGCAACAATTTATACGATATACAACAACTCATACGATATGCAACAATTTATACGATATACAACAACTCATACGATATGCAACAACTCATACGATATGCAACAACTCATACTCAACAACTTCTGCATTATCTTTCCAACAATGGGGCCCCAAAATCTATTTTAGAAACTAAAAGCCCAACAGAACAAAACAGCAATTTTGGAGATAATCATACTTACAAAGTTTGATCATTCTAACCTTAAGTGTAAACTTTAATACAAATACGAGCGTAAAATGGTTAACATGACGTTTCGAAACCATCGGGATGTCATTATCAAGTAATACTAAAGAAATATGCAACCGCTACAATGTTCACAATGTTCACAAATGACAAAAGAAATTCGACATACTACCAAGGAATTATACAAATAATTTAGCTCTGATCGAACTTTCAGCGTAGGCATCCTCCCTTTTATGTAGAGTATCTAGCAAACGAGGCAGTCAAATTGGGATCTACATTTTCTCATGACTTTAAAACTTTTCAGGGGAGGTGCCACTGTGAGACCGTGATGATCACTGCGATATTTGCCTACAGACGAGTACCTGTGTTCATCTATCCTCTTGTGTAAATGACGAGATGTGTAGCCAACGTAATTTTCATCACACAAATCACATATAAAATTGTAAACAACAAGCTGTTGGCTGAAAAGAGATGGCTTTTCCTCCCTGAATCTCAAAAAATGACCTAGTGGTTGACTAGTGAACAAAGGTTCCAAATCAGTGCTCAATTTCTTGTTTAACAGATTCAGTTGGTGTCTGACGACATCAGCACCTCGCTGATTGATAAAAAGGAATAGAAAATCGAATGACGCTTTGTGTCTTCTCCTGTGGAATTTTACAATAAGAGACATTCCTATTGAAAACTGCAATTGTTCTTTCAATTAAAATTGTTGGATACTGCAATTTGTAGAAGATCGAGCGAATCCTTGCACAATCCTCATCGTAGATAGTAGATGATGATGAAATGTTGCTTGCCCTGTGAAGCATGGTTGTTAGAAGGGACCTTTTGTATCTGTTATCCACATGGCTTTGCTAGTGCAAAAGAAGCCCTTTACATGTCGGGTTTTGGTGTACAGATGTTTTAACGCTAGCTCCCTGTAGAACCCCATCTTTAGCAATCTCCATTGTAAAACGCAATGATGGGTGGGCAACTATTTAATGATGTAAGGATTTCCTCTGCTTGGGATTCATCTTTTACTATTGCTATCGTATCATCCGCGTACTTAGGTAGTTGATGTTGAAGCGTCAAACTTGCTTCCACATCACAAAGAAAGGCGTTCGCTAGAAGGGGCCCTAATGGTGAACCCACTGAAACGCCATCCGTTTGTACGTACAAGTTTCCGTTAAACTGCAGTAGATCTTTTGTTGCAATGCTAAGAAAATCGATTAAACCTTGCTTAGTTACCTCTCGCTTTTTACCACTAGGCTATACTTGATACAAAAACAGTCGTCCTTAAAAGCCTTTTCTGCCAATAATTTTATGTGTAATCAAGGGGTACATTAGTAAAAAGAGAGACAACATCGTATGGAACAAGAATGTCGCTTTCATCTAATGCAAGATCTTGAATCTCCTTGGCAAAGCTAAAGATATCAGAAATAGTATAAGGGTTCACTAACAATGGTTTGAGTTTTTCATTTAACCACATGGCCAAAAGCGTAGTTGTACTTGGCATTCGCTGATAAGATGGAGCGGATCGCCAGTTTCTTTTTATGAGTTTTTGGTAAACCCTACAGATGCGCAAGACGAGAGCTTTTCGTACATAATGAATCGGCAATTTCCTTCGGTGCTTCTTTGTACTTAGAAAGCAGAATAAATTCTGTCAATAAGGAGTCATTTGTTGAAAATATGTTTTTTTATTTTTTTTTTCAATTTTTATAGGTTTCAACAGCTGAAAATACAACTAATGCAACTAAAATGCAATGTATTAAACATATTCATAGGGCATAACTGGCTTTATAAACCAGGCTGTACTAAAACGCAAAAGACTCAGGGCTTAGTTTCGTTTTTGAAATTTCGTGGCTTAAGTCTCTTCGTACCGTAAGTTGACAGTGCCCTTTTCATCATCTACAATTACCTGTGCAAGAAGGAAACGGTTATGCACTTGACCCTGTATTGGAGTTGCAATGTTAAAACAAATTAGGGGGAGGTGGACTGTTGCACGTGCACTTAATATTGTTTTAAAAATCTGGATATGAAAAGAAAACGCCTAGCTTTTTAATTACACTATTCTTGAACTCTATGTTCTGCTTGATTGGCGAGAAAAGTGAATTTCAAATTCGGAATAATCTGTGGAACATGTACCATTCTGTAGAGGAAAGGTGACCCAAAACAAATTGAGTATCACGTATCTCAATATAGAATCATATCAACCTTTCACAAAACAACTACTATCTTGAGTGGCCTACTCACTCGGTCTTCGAAAGCGGATTCTAATTGATACGATAAACGTAGAAAAAATACCTTTATATACATGTGACAAAATCTCTATGACGACGCACGGTAACAGTATAGAACAGGAAATATTAACAGTAATTAAATGTCACTTACGCATCTTGTCTGCCATACCCCTCAGGTCGGATGCCAGCAGATACAGCAACAAGAACTACTGGTAAACCTAAGATTTGGACAAAAAGTCAAGAAGTTGTTATGTCGATTATTAAGGACCTGCCGAACTGCTCTGACCAGGGATCTGTGCGTTCAGCTTACTAAAACAAACAGGTTGACGGGAATCATTAAGTAAGATTGTTCTTTATAATTTACAAAATAATTATTATGGATAAAGAATCCAGTCAGAGACGCTTTGGCGTTACTTCCGATCCTAGAATTGCTCTTCTAGCATTTTGACAGACAGAAATAACTAAACCATCATCATTGCTGTAATTGTGTTAAAATTTTGATGGGGGCTACATTTTGAAATTGATTTAGTGGGATAATGTCGCCCACCATGATTAGGTGACGAAGAAAATATTGAAAACCCCGCTTCTCAGAAACGACCTCTGACGCACGTTCAGACATAAGTAAAAAGCTATTTTGATCGCACAGTATTGAGAAAAATACTTTTGACCCTAAATATTGGGGGCTTCAGACTCCTAGCCACCAGATAATTACGCCCCTGATCATAGCCTTGATTTAAAAAAGCATTCGGATTTCCGATACTTTTTCGTCATTGTCATATGCTCTTTTATAGGGAAGATAAGAAGACTTTGATGTCAAAAAAGCTATTTCTTATGGGAATAAGCAATGGGAGCAAACCTTGTCAGATTCAGAATTTCAATCGAACATGTTACATTGATACTGGGTTACTATCACGTGAGATAGGGCTATGAAAAAAATTTGCAATATTTTTTCCTTTATGAGATAAAACCCGCTACTAATTCAATTCAATTCAATTCAAAATAATTAGCGTTGTAGTTATCCTGATCTGGCCTGGGCATAGTGACATTAATTGTTTGTACATATTTCAAATGATTTCGAGGTAGCCTTTTTTCCTCAGTGTGTTTTACTTATGTGATTTTTATGAACTCTCCATAAAAGGAGAATAACTACTCATGGTTTTCTCTTTCTTGAGATCAGTTGTTTGAGAGCAGCCACGATTTAGAAATGATTTAAAAAAATAATGAAGATAAAAATAATCATACATGATTATAAAGATCAAGGTTTAGTTGTAATTAGCACCTGCTGATCACTAGTCATTCTTGAACTGATATAGAAGTATATATATATTGTCAATATTTACGCCAGTTAACTGAAATGTTGTAATTATTACATCTTTGTAGATTATCATGTCTGACGATGCCTGAAATAGACAAAAATATTCACATAAACGAATGCGTGTCGTTGACTTTCAATCAATATAAATAATAAAGTTTTTTGATGATGCAGAACAATTAAAACTAAATAAAGTTGCATTAACATTTTAGTACGGATAAGCACTTCCGCATCATAAGCAGAGGTAAGTCTGATCTTCACTTGGCCGTTCTCGAATCCTTCCACATCAAAGCATGAAAACCGTTGCTTAGCAGATCAAAAGAACTAATCATTAGGCATTTTTGGTTCCACAGACACTGACTGGTCACAACAACAGCAATCTGGCAGTCAGAGTTCCGATTGGTTACTTTTAAAACACAGTTGGGTATTAGTTTCATTGCTTTCTTCTCATTTTCAATTCAGACGATTTTGCAGTTTGAAGAGTGTCAGTCAAGAGAAGCTCTGTAGTACTAAACTGTTTTTTTGATATTCCGCGCAGTTTTATAGTATTATAAATTAAAGTCTTTACATGAGACATTTCGATGTTGATTAGTGATGTCAAGTCAGTTTCACACGGAAGATGATTAAAATGCACAACGCTCGAGATATAAATAAAATCCAATAGCTACAAAAAAATGACCGCCTTGGATATTTGAAGTCGTTTAAAACTATAATATGCTAGAGAAGAAGAAGATAGATGTATACTTGAAATTCATAGGTTTTTTTTATGTTAGATAAACTAAAAAGGCTCTTCGCTCTGACCATTGAAGTTGTAGTTCATACACATGCTAACTCATTCAAGCACTTCGCAAACTACATGTTACAACATGTTATGTAGCCTTGGCATACGCCGGCTTTATCACAAAGTTCAGCAGTCAAAAGGTGTATAAAAAGATGGTTTCTTACCCCATCCTAAAATGAAATAAAATTTTATTTTGCTTCCTCTTGTAAACACTGAAACGACTTTACTATAAAGGTGAAGTCCTTCAGCAAACATCCAGGCGAATGCAGCAGAAAAGAAATAATGCAAAAGAATGGCCACTGCAGTGCAAGCTGTCTGAAAAGGAAACAAGGAAAACAAGATAAGATTATGTTGCACATCCAAATTGTTAAGAGGTGTCTGTAAGGGAACATGAAGTATTTAAAAAGGTACGACATTGAAATTCGACCTACTATCCAAATTACAGGGATAAAAACTTCTTTTTTTACTTGACCGTGGCAAACGAGAAACGTATCTAAAATATCAATTTAAATAGTTTTTTTACAACCTTTCCTTTTATTAGTTGGACAAATTATCAACGAATATCAAAACATGATGGATTTAATCCTCAACCTACCATTGATACGTTAATTTTCACAACACTGGAACGTAAAGGATGTAATATAATGGTTGTTACTCTTTTAGTGGTTCAACTTTGTTTAAGAAATAGATTATTTAAAACAAAATGCTTGTGTTAGGGGGTCGGCTAGCATAGTTGATATAAATAGTAATAAAATGCTAATGATTTTAAACGTACTCTCCTAGAGTCGACTTAATTCAAATAACTTTAAAAAATCTTCCAAAGATAATCTCTATGTTGTTTCTACACAGAAGGTTCGTTTAAACAAAAACGGTAAACTGAAAGGCATACCTTATTACTAGTAGCTTCAATTCCTGCAAGAAAAATAATCTGTGCAATACTGAGAGATACGACAAGGTTTGTGTGTATTGCTGTTCTTTCAGATTCCAAGCTCCTGTGAAGAAAGTAGAATGGAGTTCAGAAATGGGAAATATTTTATTTTTCTAAAGTAATTAGTATGCTTAAGCAGCGAGAGTGAAAACCTACAACAAAATGGCCACCCCGTCCCTACAATTATGTTTAGAAGATAGCAGATAGATTTTATTACTATATTTACAGATCGAAGTGAGACTATTTACAATAAGAATTAGCATCAAGGCTTTCATGTTTGTTAAAAGTCACTTTCAAATCAGAAGTGGGAGCAGAGCAGTAGGATTATCCAATTGCTTAGTCTGAAGCAGTCACGTGACATATAAGGCGCACTTCTGTTACTTTGATATTATTATGATTTATGTGAATATTTACAGCTTCAGTTGCTAAGCGCACTCTTGAAGCTTCATTTATTGAAACAGAAAAACAAAAACGACTGCTGTGATGACACGAAATAATAGATTTATAACATCATGAGAGGCAGAAAACGTCCTTACGCCTTCCTTCTGTACTGTTTCTTTCTTTACCACACACGTCTTTCGTGACCAGTGCCTGACGAAAACGCTTCATCAGTTACTTCATGCGATTTTGAATAAATTCACGTGCTTGGTATATGATATAAGGAATGTGTATAATTATCGAATATGGAGCCTTCCTCTTTTATGAGATGAAGTTGATAGAATATACTAGAGAAATCAAAATACCTCCAGCCTGAAACGACGGTGCAACCTATAAAAACATATCAACCTTGTAACTGTTATGATTGTCTCTCCTTCAGAGTTTACGTTTGCTTAAAGATATTCAATGTTTACGTTTCATTGAAACAGTATCCTCAATGAAATAATTAAGATGATGTAAGTTCTTTATTGATAAGCCCTAACCAAGGTTTCATAACAGACACAAAATAATAGGAAAAATAATATATTAGTGCACAACAACCTCTTGTTTAGTATTTATAGTATCATTGATATTTTATTGATAAAAAACATTTATAATTTATTGTAAATCCAACAATCTTCAATAGTTTAATGTTTAAACCTATCAACTCAAGATATATTGATTAAATTCCAGTACAAGAATTAGACACAGCAATAATTTTAATGTTTAAACCTATCAACTCAAGATATATTGATTAAATTCCAGTACAAGAATTAGACACAGCAATAATTTTCTCACCATGATGAAGCAATTAATATTTTACGCAGTTCAAGTATGCCACTTGCACGAGAGTATCTGAATTTAAAGAAGTGTAAAGATAAAGCATGATATATTCGTTACTATTTAAATTATCAATTCAGGACTTTAATAGGTTAGCTGATTTGTAGAGAATTATTAAAATATAGTGCTCAACATAACATCAGTGCTAAAAGCGAAAAGGTTGCAATTCATTGGAAACGTTTGGAGGAGAAAGGAAGAATTGGTATACCAACTGCTCTTATGGGAACCAAAGCAAGGAGCATGAAAAAGGGGAAGACCGGCAATAGCCTATGTGAACCAAATAAGAAGAGCCACCGGTTTACCCATAGAAGAACTCCAGAAGATCATAAATGAACGTAACAAATGGAAGGAGCTGGTCAATGATGTGCGAACGAGCTCGAAATATGTCAAAATGTAAGGAAAAACGTAGTTACTTGTTATCTAAATAGCCGTGCGTATCGATGAATAATTTAAATCAATGATTACAACAACTTTTAAGCTATTAAGAAAGGTACACCAATGGTAGAAACTATGAGTCGAATGCTATCAATGGACGAGGGTAAAAGCTGATGAAAATATTTCGCTATCATTAATTTAGACCTTGCCGACTGCCCTTCCGATGTAGAAGTAGGAAACAATGTTAGAATGAGGCAACAGCGCACTCATGAATTTCTGTAGATGGGAGAGATCACGCCCAAGGCCGGAGCCTTAGGCGGCCAGGGGTTCTGCCCCAGAAAATTTTCAAAATTGCAGTCTTGTAATTTTTCTTCTTGGCTCTGTAAGGCTATCGGCAAGGCCCAACGGCCCCTTCTGCGTGCGTCAGTGATTTGAGATAACTTCAGATGATACGGTAAACAGCAATGACCCTACAGAACTAAGTGACTTGAAATTATAAGTAAGCTTCCGCGATGGTCAGCATTTGAACGGTTTAATCCAAAGGAAGTAGTAAAGCAGTGGAGTTATTGTGTTTCATGGGATCTTATTGATCTTGTTTAAATCCTATGTAAAGATTTTGCCGAGTTTAACTGTCGGTTATGAGACAGCACGAACGATCGAAATCATTATTGTATTTAAAAGATTTTGCGTCTTCTACTCCTCTGAGTACAACATGATCAGAATGGCATACGGTTTCTTGCTTTCACATAGGCAAATTCAATCAAAGGCAGATCTGCTCTTGCCAATGATAGGGAAACAGCTATCCATACACATTTCGACCCATACTTTTTTTTAAACCAAGAGATGGCACATATTGTACTTAATCTGACATACCCCTTTTGTGTTACACTGGTTTCTTTGTAGGGTAAAAACAGTTAAACATTGATATCTTATCCATTTTCGTTAATAAGGAAAGTGAGTCTCTTCGCACCATCACGGGTGGAAAAATGCTATTGTGAATCATATTCACCAAACTATTTATACAATTTGTACCAAACGTCTTGTTTCATGGTGATTGAGAACGAACCATCCCTGATGGGTAACAAGCCACAGAAGTAAGCTATGCAATCATTTCCTGGGTCTAGTGCTAATATGTGGTTGGAATATATTTGTACTGATACTTTTAGGAATCAAGACAATCATGCTACTTACTCTAAGGAGATGAATGTGCCAAATGTCAGCACAAGTCCAAACAACGAGATTCCACATCCTACATATGTTATGATATTCAGTGCCACTGCATCAGCTTTGGAAATCTAAAATAAATTTAATTTTTATTGAGAGAAATTAAAATACCCTGAATCAATACTAAATATAATTGGAAATTGTTTACTACTGTTACCCATGCTATGTCATTTGTTCTGTGAGAACCCAGTGGTAAATACTTTAATTTACTCTTAGTGCCATAATCGTTCATTAATATAATTATTTAAAATATTTTATAACAGGAAGCAAGCAAAAAAATAATAAATAATTCCCCACATTTTTTTGCTTTCAGTTCCTCCTTAGAAAATAGTGGCATTTTTCTCTGACAAACACCACTCTGATGCTGAGGAGATGAATTTTAACTTTTGGGTCCAGAGATCCAGGTTATTTAAAACTTCCTTAGATATAAGTGACATCAAAGCAATTATAAATTCTATTGTCATAGTAAACATATAACGTAATGACGTTCGATAAAGTGGCAAACGTCATGTGGGACTCACTTCATGTGAATATTCTGAAGATCTCATAAGTCGACATTCTCTTGACACCTTATAAGAAGAAACTGATAACGTTTCATTTCAAAATTTGTCCTGTAGCCAGTGGTAACAGGTGGGGCATTCTTTGCATAAGGTTGAACTAATAAATTCATGTTTTTTCAAAGGTCGCTTTGTCTATAAAATCAGCAGTTTCTAGGAGATGAGGTGATTTGTCGGCACGCTTTGATTTCTAACTGACCTGAGCCTTAAATTAACTTCATTTATAAAGAACTGCATGTGAAACGGCTTAGGATATCTTTCAAATGACGATGGTGCTATACGAAGTATATATTTATACTTTTGTGTGTAATAGTGAGAAAATATTTATACCGATAAGAATAGTATTAGCACCTAGTCATTCTGATTATGAGCATAAAATGGAAACATGCATACAACAGGGGAGCACCCTTACTCTTTGGTACCGAATAACAATTTTACCGAGCATCATTCATTCAAAATAAACAACTTCTCATAAAAGATATAGTTTTGACGAATGTTTGTGAGGAAATTCCACTCTACACAGATTTTATCCCCGATATCTTCAAAAGATACGTTGTGTAAGTAGCATCCTTTCAGAAATACAATCAACTATTTCTTAATGTAAACAGCTGCAAATGGCAACTCTATTGGGTGCTTATACAGGTATCCGTAGGCAGAGAAAGTACCCACGGTTTTCTTTGTACCTTGGCAATGTATTGACAGGTAACAGTTTATTTTACTTTCTGGTTATGGAAATCTCTTTCTGCAACGTATTATTTCCCAATCTAGTATTTGGAAGGCTTCATTTTGTAAACACTTCAGCAGCAATTGTAACCTTTTACAATTATAAGAATTCATGTTATCTGTTAGACTACAGTACGATGTTGCTAGTCAAATTGCCTTGAACGATACTCGTTGCGTCTTGCAAAACAACTCACCTCGTACTTAGACACTTGCACTAAAACAGCGAAGCTCGTCATGTGATTACATTCTGCACTAACAATTCCATTCTTCACAGTAGACTGACAGCCTTCGTATGACCATGCATGCTGTGAAAAGTTTCTTGATAACAAAAAAGCAGAACATTGATATCAGATAACTATATTGGTAAAACACAAACAGCTCAAGAATATTTCTCAGTATTCAATATTTTTCATTAATTTAGCAATAGTTCAAGGACTTTCCAGACGGATACACCAGGTGTAAATATTAATCAAGCATCGCTCTACATTTGGCATGCTATATACTGTAAATAGACAAGTGAGTGCCACATTTTCAATGAGCTACTGTCTCTATTATGCACCCCTTTAGCCTTAAGTTTAAGACTGTCTTCAAAATTGGCGCTGTCGAAACCGCAGACTCTTCAGGAACAGAAAGGCCTACTCTTATATACCTATGTCCTGATCTGTAAAATTAAAACAATTGTTGCTATTTTACATTATAGTTCTTACTATTGTCCACATATTCATCAAATGTCTCAGAGACTAATCTTTGAGGTTCATTCCTTCTTTTGTTAAGGATCTCGCTTTCAATCAAGAGCCTCGTATCGAGACGTTTTCCCTTAACATACAGATTCTGCAAAAGCAGGCAGAGTGATTATCATTTTGGGCACATTGATTTAAAGGGAAAAAATAAAACATAAAGCACAGAAAAAGTCAATAGATTCAATAGCAAATTAGGAAGTGATCATACAACAGTTGCAGTAAGGAGGTGCTGAAACGTATGAAATGATTAGATAAAAATTAGAAGGGTTAGGGAAAAAGGAAGCGCCTGTAGTACATATAGCATGTATATGGCATGTTACAAAGATGATGTATCGAATCGTTTCCTTCCTTCGCTAAACATCTCCCTATCTTTCCTAGAAACTGTATTATGACTTTTCCACTAATGAGCATGACTAGTGCCAAGAACAATAGTAACAGAAAGCATATGGTGAATAAGCTTATCTATATAATATCTAATAAAGTTTGGATTGGAGTGACGTTATCTGCTATCATCACTCTAATCAAATAAACTACGTAATGAAGGGTGGATACATTTACTGATTCAAGCTGTAGATCTTGAAAAGCACTTTGAAAAGTCTAGTATACAGTAGGCTTTGAATAGCACGGTGGGCTAGTTGCAAGTCCTTGCATGGTCAAGGCAAATGTGTAGAGTGGTTGGTCTCCAAAATCGCGTAGAGCTGGATGCCGCTGTCCTCCGGTGGGGTATTGGGTGATAATGTTGCAATTAGAGAAATGCCACCAGCGGGGGTTACTTATCTCAGCTGGTAGAGCGCACGCCTCGAATGCTCAAGTCACGAGTTCGAGTCTCGTTGGTAACGTACTTTTCTATTTCCCTAGTATGTTTTCAAACAGGTCATGTCTTAGGCCAAACAATTTGCCATCTTAAAGGGCTGAAGGCGGAGCACTGTTCTAGGTGACACGAAGATTCGACAAGGTTGGGACTGTTAAAATGAAGCTTTACTGGAATTCTTTAAGCCCATAAATAAAACGATGACTGACGAGCTGAAGGAGACCATCATTGTTAATCAACAAAGTATACCAAATGGTATGGTGCCAACTCTAAATGAAAACTAAGGTATGCTCTGGGATAATAAACAAGTTGTTTTAGATGTATTTCATTATTCAAGGGTAAAAAGAAATCGTGTTCATTTTGCAGCAAAGATGATAAAAATGACGTACGTTATCAGTACTTGCAACGAAGTATGTTATTTCTAAATATACGTATAGATGTACCGAAATAGGAGTAATTTGTATCCACAGCTGTTACACTTGTTATTATTATTATTATTTTTACCATTGCTGTTTCAGATGTTGATAATAACTATGCTACGAATGTCATCAATAATTAGCATTTACGGTATGTACAGCATGACTCTGAATAAATATAGTCATGACTAAAAAAATGGAATTAAAACAAGGCGTAACAATTGAAAGAGACAAAATATTTTAGCAATATCCCCGTAACCACTACGAGTCATATGCAACATGTGACCTTCTATTGCATCAGTTTTAAATGTACTAGTTACTAGGCAACTGGTTTCGGTGAGATAACTGTTATGACAACTTTAAAACTTCGTTTCTGTGAGAACAATTTATTTAGCGTTCATATGATGTGATTTTTGGTATTGATATATGTAGGCAAACATGCATGACATGGCAATACCCCTTGGCATCGCAAGCTCTGTATTTTGGAAGCCTATGATGGATTCTCCCGTCGACACCGACGCATGAGAGCTCAACTGTTCGATGAGCTGAGCAACCTACTCTGTGAATTAGAGTGAAAGTGGCTGAGTATCACTTGTATCCTTGACGTGTTCTTTAAGCATTTTTAGCGTGACACAATGTGACAAGGCTGGGCTATCCAAACACAGGTACAATCCATCCGACGGGCTTCCTTGGTTTCCGTCTCCCCAATTTCCTTCACATGGACTGGGTGGGCCCCGTGACTATAGTAAAGAGAAATTGTCATCGCTTCCCAGCGCTGGAATCGAACCCGGGTCGGTGGCTTTCAAAGCAAGTTTTTAGACCACACGGCCACACGCTCCACTAGATAACTTTTATAGAAGAGTGAAGACGCCCTCTTACCTAGCTCGGTTGGACCAGAATGCAACTGCTGCATTAGAATATGCATCTACCTGAAAAGGAGTAGGGGCAAAGAAAATAACTACAATCTTCTAAATCCCTCACTTTATTAAGTAAATAATAAGGGAAAATATCTATAGAAAAGTTGTTTTCCATATAATAGTAATATAAAATAAATAATTTCATTATTATGAAACATAGAAACATTTAATAGAAAAGAAGGTGATTAAACAAAGTTCAATATCCTTTCCTATCCTTAGTAGGGATATCCTCTGTTGCTAAGCAGATGTAATTTGGGGCTGAAGTACGCCTAGTTACAGGTCGTAATTTATTACTTTACTGGCGCAATTTAGTACGCTGTGATTAGAGATCATCCAGAATGACGAAGCTTGCATCTACAGACAACATTCGACTTTACGCGAAGGACTTTTAAACTTTATTGCTGTGGACTTTACTTTTCGCCATGTTTGGCTAATTTAAATATTAGCACTTATGAACAAATTTCCCCATCGACCACAAAATCATTTATTTCATTTGATTGAACAGTGTTAAGGAGATAAAACCTAATCAAAATAGCATCACAGTGTAAAAAAGGTCCCATAGAGTTAACTACGGTATGTTATAGATATTAACATCTCCATTTTCTATAGGTCAAATTTATAAAATTAAATTTTAACTTGAATGAACTCAGTGAAAATCGGTGGTTAAAGGTAAGGAGGGCATTCTGCCGGCCCCTTTCCCGGGGGTCGTTTCTACACGGTTACAAAAATCCAATGTATTGGGTAATTACGTTGATACTGCTTGTTCACAGTCTGATTCCTTTCTCACTTTCTGACTTTGAAAACAAATCTTACCTGCTCTCTGAGCTCGAAATGCAGCAGAATTGGCTTCACCAAAGGCATCGTTATCTCAGCACCAATAGATACAGAGAGAATGTTTGATGATAATTGAACCAATTTTGAATCCAGAGTTTTACTGTGAATCGGAATAAATGTTAATGAACGTTAGTGAATATGAAATTATTAAGGCGGCAATGAAAGCTGGAGAGATTTTAGTGTACTAAACACATCATCGGTTAATGTAAGCTGGAAAGTCTCACCTGCTCTTATAAACTTTTGAACTGTTCAGGACAACCGAAATAACTGGAGCATTAAGAACGGTGTTGTTAACATCTACGGTATGAAGAAGTGCAGAACAATAAGTAGAATACAGAAAGAGCTACAAAAATATCTTAAATAACATAAAAACAGGCTAATGGCTATAATCAAGCTATGTTTAACGACAAAAAGTTCAATTTTTTGACCGACTTGCAAACGTTTACCTGAAGAATTCATATTCCTAAGAAATCACCACGATTTCTAAGAAATGTTTGAATGGCTGTTACACATCAGTGCCATTTGGTAAATGCTCGAGGCATTCCAAAACATAACTAATAGAAAGATGAACATGTAGCATCTCTCAATAATCAACAAGTGCCTAAAACTATGCTGGTTACTACATGATTATTATCTTGTATTTACTCTTCTCCGTTTTCAGATAGCAAACTTTCAGCACAAGAAGGAAAACATTATATATCATTCCTGCCTTCCATGTCCTAACATTGTAAGGAAGTAGTCACTCGTACCACAAAAGTTCTATTTCATAACAAAATAGGAGCATTCGTGTTACCAATGACTGCAGTCGGCCATCTTCTACTTCCTTTTGCTTCGTCTCTTAGCATCTAACGGTTGATGTTTTCAAAGCTTTGACTGCTACTTCCAAGTTGTTAAAAATACCTGTGTTTCCTTTTAAGCACTAATGAGAAAGGATCCTTTAACACTTCTTTGACCCGCTTTATTCAAGAATGATACAGAGATATGAACATTCTCATCCAAGGAAAGGGCCACTTTTTCTACTTTGGGAGGCGCTTATGTATGAGTTACGTGCGCTAGCAACATATTGCAAAGGATGCCAAAAGGTCTGGTCCTCAAGCGATTTGAAATAAATGTTAAATCTTATATGCGATATTCTGGTTCCAACGGAGCTACGTGAAGAAAATTGATAAGTCAAATATAAGTCAACTATAATTGGGATATAGATTTGTCAGCTCAATTATTTAAAATTACTGTAGTTTTAACAGCTGTTAATTGTGTTTCTATCCACCTTGAATAGCATGAAATATTTCTTTAGGGACAACAATGTCTTCTCGTGTACTTTGAGTCAAGTTGTTGTTCTTTGAGAATATCACGACATCACTATTCCTTGTCAGATTGACAAGTTTCACTTCGAGCTCTAAAAGTTAAAAGATAATTTTCGTTTTTAGGAATGGTATCTCAGATTAGTATAAGCAAAGATAGTAAGACAGTGTTTTTAATATCATCCAATGTCAGTTATCGAAATTCTCATTTCAAAAACAAAAAATTGGAAACATTTATATAGTAATTCTAGACAAAAATGAACAAGGGTTAGGCAAATACGTTTTGCCTTGTCTTTGATGATTTTCAAGCATCATCCTGTACCAACTGTGCAGATTAATTATTTGTATTTATATACAGTTGCTTTTAAGATAAGATCAGGCTGTTAAAGAATATTCTACAGAAGGGAAAACAATCGACACGACAATTTATAACGTAGTTGATTTCCTTGGTGCCTTCTTAAAATAAAACGATGAGATACTTCGACATTGGATACTGTTTACTTTGACAACACAACTGTGACTATTTGTAGTATTTGTCATAGAGAGGAGAAAAACACTATATGACTGTCAAATCATAGATATAATAAAAGATATGGCTGATTGCTGGATTGTCTTTTGTTTGTTTTTTCTTGCTGGATATCATAATTTGGGGCATTCACATTGTGTACTTCTACTGTGTATACTGATGAGGGGAGAGGGAGTATGGAAGTTAAAACTTGTAGTGACGTTGCTTTTCGAACGTTCCCTCATGTGGACAAGAGACCTTAATAAAAATGTTACCAAAATTTCCATGAGAGACCGACAAAGGGCTTTCTGTATCCAATGTAGCTGCAGCTGATTGGCCATATGTTTCAAGCATTCCAACACAGGTCATTGGAACATCCTGAAAAATAATTTACAAGAAGATACTTCAATTTTCTTAAAAAAGGGTAAATGAGTTTGTAAATCTGCTCTGTCTGACATGCAAGGGAGTTATAAATATACTAGCACTTTTCGACGTAGTTGATACCGTGTAAGTTGTGACTGGGGAATAGCGAGATACTGGACAGAGAGATCAACAAAACAACTAGGAAGATTAAAGAAACCATTCATTCCCTACACCACCGTAACCGTATCCACAATATATCTTACGATCTGCCACACATATGATTAAAATAATATTTGTTGCCTCTTATATAAAAGTTCACGTAGTATTTAATGAAAATCTAATAGATTGATTATCTACATCTACCTCATCGTTATAAGTAGAAGCAGGACTAACAGCCACTCCTAAATGTCGACCTGTAAAAAGACACTATCACTTCGCAATGATAACTACCACAGAATTACTGCTATTTTTCTCTGTCATGAAAGTCGTTCATATTCAATCCGATACGATATGTTTTACAACTACGATTACGTATGTAATTACTTAAATGGAAACTGTTTGAATGGTCCCAAATGCATTGTGTGACTCATGATTGCAACTGCCCGCTTCGGTGCCTCGGATCTTTCAGCCGAGTTATGTCGTTACAATATCTGAGCCACATGACTTTGAGCATGCGCTACGTATACTGTGTAAATCTGATCAAGTTACAACCGGAATGGACCCGCATCATTTCACACAGCCGCAAATCTCAAAATCGTTAGCCAGCGGAAGAGTTTTATGTTATACGAGAGAATAGGGACTTGTGCTTGACAAGTCGTAGGGAGATGATTGGTGATTGGTGCCTGGTGACAGGCACTACATTTGAGCCACAGACGTAATTGATCTGTTAACTGACTAGCCAAAGGGGACTGTTTAACTTGAAATGTTCTTTGCCGAAAATATATTTACTACTTGTGAGGCACAAGTAATATGCTTTGTATACATGTTACAGTGCTTATGTATGTGTGTACTTTCTTGGGCATATGAAGCCGATTCTATATTATTAAAGGTTTCAAAATGAGATGAGAGTCCTCGGTGTCTCTGTAAGAATGGAACCCATCTCGATATTATTACAACTATACATACAACTATTTCATGGCATGATTCCATTGTATGTTCATTCTATCAAATTCATTTCAATAAGAATACCAGGGAAGTCTCTGAGCAAGTGGGGGGGCCCAAGGTGAAAATAGCAATGTGGCTACTATACAGTGGACTTATATTTTGTGGCAATCATATTTAGCACATATTTTTAAGCCAAGCTTTGGTCCAGGGGAAGTTTCGCCTCCTACGGCCCTCTGAGCGGTATTAGCAAGGGCTTCCACTAAGTGAAACGTGTTTGTCAAGATAAGAGGGATTTATTACCATTTTCTCTGTTCAAAATCAACAGTTTGGCATACAAGTATATTAATTCTGGTGCTAAATTAATGTTTTTATTCATTGTACTTACCTCCAAAACTTTTTCCGGGGATTCAATAATCTTTTCATCAGATTTGGCTTGTATAATTTCTTCCATACATTCTATCAGCAGCTAGAGAAAGGTGACATTCAAAATGTTATGACAGATATCTATTACAGCCTCTAATATTTAAGGCGGTGTACCATATACACCTGCAGTTCCCCATCTGAAATGAAATGAAAACTATTTTCATCTTTCTCTTTTTTGGAAATATAATTTATTCCTATTTACCTTACAATTATTAAAAGCAAATGATTGGGGCTTGAATTTAAGTGTTGGAAGCTTCCAAAAACCCAAAAATAATGACGAGTGGACGTTTGGGGAAGACCGACCGGGTCATGACCCAAAGCTACATGCCTATAAGGAGCCCCTCGCTTCAATAGTGAGAAAATAGTATGTAGCTAACTGCCCATATTGATCTTGTGGAAGGAAGCGAAAACGTGGAAACTATAACCACTAGAGGGAGCACGGTGCCCACGGAACGTACGCCTCATGATCATCTCTGAACTGCTTTGCAATGCATGGTGTCATAGAGCCCCGCAACCTTTTCTGCTCTGCACCCTCTAAAAGTACCACTGGTTATGACAGAACTTAGAGTACAAGTTGGCATGTCGCTTTGCAGATAAGCCCACAACGATAAGATTACTTGTCACTATGATACAAAAATCTCAATATTGTCGTCCGTAAAATTAGGTCACCCGTAATATATGTTTCTTCCGATTAGAAAAGGTTATCGCTTATCGATTATGTCTTTAACACTGCAAGGAGAGAATTTCCTTACTTGCACAACATTGATAAATTTTCCCACAGTCTACTGGAACTTTATCTCATTCTTCAAGAGTTAATTGTTCAGCGTTCTAATTGTATTTGCAGATTTTCTTGTTTTCTATTGCATTCACCGAAAGCAGCAGTTAACATTCAAAATGTTAATGATGAACGAAGACAGCTGACTAAGTATTTGGTTTCCATATTACACCTCGAAATGTATAGTTTTTGAAGATATGATATCAGCGTGTACTCGGAGCAAGTCACTTCCTAGTTTCTCTGTGAATAATTAGTGAAATAAAGCAGAGATTACATTATTAACTTTGAAATTTTGTGAATTGTAAACATTGAAAGGCAAGAGGAAATTCAAGACAAATTGAAAACCTTGAAAAAATGAAAGCAAAGTCATGAAATCGTAGGATATAATTTAATTATAATTTAATTATAAATTAATAATTTAATATAATCGTAGGAATTTTCGCAATCGTAGGAAGAGTCGCCAAAGAAACCCTACTTCTGCAGATTTGAATAAACACAAAAGAAATAGAAAAGGATTTCAACAATGGGATCTGCAGGTTTATCATGATGACTTGAACAATTTGCAAAAGGCTTTGCTCACCTATATAAAATATTTCTTGGAAGCCAAAACTATATTTGAAAAGGAAAACTTTATGCATCAACATCAAACTTATTGAACACTTATTCCAAAAATAATAGGTCAGGTTTTAAGATAAATGCTCACTCCTGATAATGAAAATTGGGATTCACAGGAAATCAACGTGTATTAAAGGTATTTCAGGATGTAAACTCAAAGCGAGGCCAAAACAAAAGTGACACAAAGGGTTCATTTATCTTGTGGACCTAATTTAAACTAGCGTTAGTGGATGCATGGGACCTCTATGACAATCATGACAGCAGCTAACAAAGTGATGAAAACGGAAAATAGACGGTTGACCAAATCTAGTGAAGGAAACCCTTCATAATTTGTTAAATATTTAGAAATTCGTCGAGAGAACATCAAGAGGCAAACCAACATATTCACCAGTTCTCTGACTTCATAGACGAGCGTCATGCACTACTTACTTTATTAATATACAGGTTTAAAGTCGTTGTTACTTCATTACTAAGGTTTGGACCTCATTCTATGTTGATTGGATTTTAGGCAAATTGCACTTATTGACTTAATTATGTTTTACAGAGCTGAGAATCGAGCCACAAGAACTTTAAATCCTTGTCAACGTTCTGCATCAATGTTTTCATCAGAACACCACGCACGACATAGTAATTTGCAAATCAAGTGTACACTCTTAACGCGTATTTCTCCTCAGTTTGGAAAACAAACTGTCTTGGAGGCCAAAGCTGGTAGTAACTATCCCAATTCTTCCCTCCCCTGTAGCCATCATGGTGTACATTTTACTACACGCCAGTATTTGTTTTCAAGGCAGCCTTCTTTATCGCTACCAACTAAAATAAATTCATATCAGTAGAGTAAACCGACTTACTTTTGCTACAACATCGCTCTCATTCCGAGTACTTGGTTTGTAAATCGTGTTGTTGGATGTA
>JAAAKL020003719.1:0-22457 GCA_010016065.2 Carybdea cf. marsupialis auct. non (Linnaeus, 1758)
CTTAGTCTTTGTACCATAGCTCTACTATGTATTGAGCACTCTCTAGACTTGGTCAACACCTAAAATGGTAGTAATATTTATATATATATATATATATATATATATAAATATATATTCCTAGTACTACAGATAATACAAAGGAGAGAATTTGACTGGCAACTTCTGAAATTTGCAGACTTAAAAACACTATGGGCAAGAACGCTGGCATAGGTTTGAGAAATAAGAAACATTTCTGTGATCGGTCATTTTTCAAGACGGCTTATTACCCCTTAGAGAGACCGTGATTTGTTTACTGCAATTTCAATACTACTAATTTTGTGGTCGGACGTTTTGGCATTTTGAGAGTTGTCTTGACCGGAATCGGAAAAATCCGACGTCCGTACGTTTATTTCGACGCCTGAGTACTGTACAAGACTTAATCCTTCCAATAGCTGCCTATACTACCGGAGCAGCGACTCTTTAAGAAAATGGATAAACAGAAGCTACTTGTTTGTTAGATGCGTTGTCTAAGACACAAAATGCGAATTCATAGGGAACCGTTTAGAATTACTATCATTGGTTCTATACTACCTAGAATCCATCTTTACCAGACAATTTAAGATGAAATAAAACAAAACATAATCCGAATTGATAGTCATTGCTTTTTGTGCTCACTTGTTGAGGAAGACACGATATGTAGCTGTCGAAATATACAATCTTAAAGATCATGTATTCGTTTTCTTTGAATTTTATATCTTAAAATCAAGAAAATGCTTCTATTCGGATTATGTTTTGATTTATTCTATACTACCTAGGTCAATGGCATAGTTAGGGCACATAAATCAGGAGACTATGAAATTCAATGCTATATACTGCATATTGGTCTAATATTCACAATCCGTAGCCACGTAGCCGCCCGTCTGAACGATGGAAGGGGCAATACATGCTAGACTCCGGGATGCCCCTGCAAGAAGCCTAAACTGAAACCTCGCGCCGTATAAACGGGAAGAATTGTGCCAGAAAGAGCAAGGGACCCGTTCTTGATCTGCACACATAAACAAGCACGTAATGTATAAATAAACATTCTTAATACATGCAGAATTGTTGATGGGTTGAGTGGAAGAATTAAACCGGGATCTTCTACGCTAGATGCACACATTGAATATGTATGTCAAAGTGTAAAAGGTACAGCTGTTACGAGTAGGATGCTAACCTCGACGATAACTGCCGCAGATATTGGCTTGTAATTTCTTATCAAAATTTCCTGCTTGCTTCAGTATTGCTGACTAAAAGAGACAAGATAAGATATAACACAAAAAGTAAAATACTCTAAATATGGAAGAGTTGACTCCTAACGTATATCTTAGTTAACGAGCTGACACACTTAGTCAAACATGAGTTGGATCAGCTCAGCAGTGTGCTGTAGGGGATTATGATGCCACCTAAACGTCTCATAAAACTTGGATTGATCCATTTCGTGAAAATTAGTAAAATTTTTAAATAACAAGACGTGAGATTAGTCAGACAACGGCCAAAACATGCACTATCGGCCGTAAATAATTCTTGGAGTACACAACGCGAGGTAAATACCTAAGGTCTTCTAATCTTGCAAGCCCCTCTTCCCCAGGAAATGTCCGTGTACGTAAAGAAATACGCTATACACAGATAAAAACACAAGGATAACTTTTGAATGCACGAAATAAGTCACGCTTATAGGTCATTAGCATTAAGAAGGGCTCCATTTTGTGCAAACGGGTCAATTCTAAACTGCTAATTTTATTTATACCTCGACTACTTTCCGTCTCTAATACGAATACTTCCCACGTGTCTTCGTACCACTTACATGTATCTTGACTACATTTCATGTCTACTATGTCTAGTTTCTCGGACGTCGAACCAGTTTCACTTCTATCTAGACCAAATTTTAAGTTTACTGGCGGAGATGTTCTGTAGTCTACATGCAGAATACCCTGCTCTACCAGCACTTGTTAATTGTTAGTGAATTCGTAGCATGAATGTTTCAAAGTCACTGCTCAAACAACCTACTCAGCTGGAGACAAAGTGTATTTCCTAACACGGTAACAAAACAACTATTCATTTAATTCTTTCATAACAGCACTAGCTAGAACTGGAGCTTTTGAAAAACGCTTAGTGTGATTTTGAAAGAAAGCTATTAAGTCGAGCCGATTGCAAAGCTTCTTCTCAGTGCAGGTGTGATGCTTACTTCTGCTTCTATCAATCATTATTGAATCAATCCATTACTGATGAGGAGAGATCAGTGACCTCTAAAGGAGACGGGATCGAGCTTCCAGTTGATTCCAGCAGCCAAAAAGGGTAGTCACAGGTACCGGCCCCCATTAGTAAAAGTAGCACTGGAAGGTCCGCCATGTTATATAATATTGTCTATAGGCTTTGTTTGACGGGAACTGAAATGGCGTCCAACAACTAGCCTCACTATGAGACGGAAGATGCTCGATTCAGTATTTTTTAGAGATCAGTGGGAGAAACCCCCCTCAATGTTTCCTTTCTCGATCAAGTCTGTTTCAGAGTTGATTCTAAAATTATGCACTTGCAAAAAGCTTCAAAAGTCACATGTGGTTCGGGCACATGGTAACGTTGCTGAGCAAACTACCGGCTTCATCTTTGTGCTTTGGGGCTCTTTTATGTGCAGTAATGATCTATCTCTTCTCATAATAGACAGAGCTTCTCGGCATTGTTTAGAAAATAAGATGTTACTCGCGAAAAAATCACTCTTTCTCTTTAACTTTTCGCCCTGAAGTCTCTCTGACCTTTTTCTTTTCCAACTTATAAATGTTGCCTTTCAGTTTCTGAATCCGCCAGATGCTGCCAAACTTTAGACGTGGTAAAGGTGTTATATTCGAAGGTGATTTAAAACTTTACATAACGACACCCGCCTTCTAAAGAGGAATTTCGGTTTGGAGATCCTTGCAGTTGCAAGCTTTGAATTTAAGAAAAGTAGACACGCCTTTAAATATTTTTAAAAGACAGTAGCGGAGAGCCTTTGAATAGTTTAAACGCATATATGTTGATCATCCAGGCAGATATTTGCTATAACCCCTGTTTATCCACCAACTTGAGGTAAAAGCCGCCTTCTTAGTTAAGCAGTCATGCTAAAAAGTTCTCCTCCCGGTAACGAGTAGATATCAGAAGCGATGTCTATTCATTATGCCCTTATGTCTTTCTTATTGGACATGGGCTCAAATCAGACCAAATTTTAAATATTAAGAAAAGGGCAAGGAGTCCCTTGTGCTCTAAGAATCAGTCCGCCAAACAGATTGCACCTCCGTCTGCTAAGCTTAAATATGACAAATGGATATACGATACTGACATTTTCAGTCCTTTTTCTTATCTTATAAAAGTTCATCTGCTTTAACGTATAGAGCATTAAAGTACTTCGTAGTGGGGAAGAGCTGTTGCAAGCTCTCGGTAGTATGGGCAAACATCCCTGCATACAGAAACACAACGCTGTTCAGGTATTTAAAGCACGGCAGATATCTGTAATAGGTGAACGTACTTCATGTAACTCCATCTCACTCCTAGGGATTCTTTCTTCAAATTCTTTGAAGTACCTAATAGGTTGGTAAAACATGTAGATTTATTTCTAATTTAAACAATTGCTATTGATAATGTGAAGTTAACAGTTCATCTCATCAACGTCCCGAAATTGTATCGCAACAGAGCATATGTACAATATGCTAGTACCTAACAACAACAGATAAATTAACTAAGCAGCATATAGAACCTCATGAAAGCAGAAACTTAACTTTGGAACAAGTTATACAACAGAAATAAGATGGGACATGAGCGTTAGTTATGTGTGGTTGGCTGAAACAGTTAAATTCTTCAAGAACGGATTTAAGCTAAGCTTCTGTAAAGTTAACCATGCCCATGCGCTTTGACCTCTGGTAGAATTTTAAGCGCAAGGGAGATTTGATTTGGAGGATCGAAAGGACTTGGAACTCTGGTGTCTCGCGGGAGGCCGCAAGGGTTGGATAAGAATCTCGCCGTACAAGCAATACACATATGGTCCATTTGATAAACAGTCAAAACGTAATCTTCCTAATGACCTCATTTTAATTAAATGGGGTGTATAACTAGTTTTGCATGCTGATAGGGTGTTATGGACTGGGGATATACAACACTACAGCATGATTTTCAGGGCATTTCTACTTTCCTCCGTTAACAGAGAGGCAACTTGTAACTTCAGTCTGAAGTCAAATTTTGTTCCTGGACGTCAGCATGAACATTTTCGACCTGCTTAAAAAGCGAACTTGAAGTTACCGGTCAAAAATTATCAGGTACATGGATGATCCCGCTAAGTAAATGAAACTGCAAATCGAGCTACAAAATCTTGATGAGATGGACTTTTAATAAAAAGCGGTATGCCTCCGTACTTGTAAAGTGGTAATACTGTTGAATGCTGAGCAGCGCTATTAGAAACGATTATCACAAGCTGGTAGTTGCTTAGCACGGTTATCAGCTCTTCAACTTAATTTCCTCTTTCTCCAGTATCTTTTTTGCAGAAAAATTAGGTATTTTGAATACAAGAGAAAGCAATATCAAAAATCGAAAAGTTGACCCTATCGGTAAAAACCTTATATTTCCCAAGTATCTTTTAAAAGTCCTCTCTTCTTAGACTATACGCTAGTAAATGGGACATGGGATGAAGGACAGCTACGCAAAGTTAAAGTAGTGCTTGGTACCGTTGACTAGTTGATCATCGATAGGTGTATCATTGAAGAAGTGAAGCGATAACACAAGAGTCTCCCTTTAGAATTTTACGATTATAGGAAAGCAGACGCTACGGTACACCATGATGGAGTAGTCTATGAATGGATAGGTATTCCACAGGAGGTAATCCAGCTGATATGCCAATTGATGACAAAGTGGAAAACGAGGCTGGAGGTATGGAATGAAGGAAAGAAGATCACAAGCAGGTGGATCCAGATCTTGTGTGGATTCCTACAGGGAGATAGTTACTCCACTGTTAGGTTTTGTATCTCAAAAATACATGTCTACAAATTGTTACAACAAAGATTTGGTTGTACGATGGGTTAACCAGAAAATCGAAAAGTGATTAGAACACACAGTCTCTGCATAGATGACCTGAAACACTACACGGAAAATCATAAACTACTGAAAGATGTAAACGAAATTATTGTTAAGGCAAAATATGACACCGGTGCGTGCCACGGAGTGGCAAAATGTGGACAGATAGTAATCAAACAGGGAAAAATGGCGAAGGAAGAAAGTTTACCTGTCCTGGACGAGCCTATGGAGACTATGGACCCTGATTCGAACAAAATTTAGTAAATCCCTAGCAATAGAGCAAGCTGATGGAATAAAGATCGAAGTCGTATTTGAACGGGTAAAAAGATATAGTTAAGCTGATATTGAAATCTGAGCTCAATGATTCAAATCTAGTTGCTGCCATTTTTGTCAAGGTCATACCTGTGGCTGTGTACGCTATGAATGTCTGCAAATTTACCAAAAGGGAACTTAACAAACAAGATCAGATAGTCAAAAGAGAGCTACGTGCCCGAAGCATGTTGGAAAAGTCGAAAAGCGACGATGGGCTGTACCCAAAGGAGGAAGATGGTGCCAGTGGGTGATGATCGATGAGAGACTACACAAGAAGACAAGGCTGAAGGTGGCATGCTACATGTCAAAGGCAGAGAACAGGTAGATTAAAGCTGCATTGGGGGAGAAACGTTAAAGGAGGAAAATGTTATTGTGTCTGAAGCCATATTCAACATGGAAAAGGGTAAAGGCAGCAATTCACAGGGAAACTAAACGAACGAGAATCGAAAAGTACGTATCAAAAGAACAACAAAGCAAATTTAATACAAAAACAAGAGAACAAATGTAATTTCTGGTTGACCCAAAATCTGCACCCACGTAAAACATCGTCGATCATTTCAATGCTAGAATAGATGGTGGAAACAAGATCATAGAGAGCTGCCCGAAGCCTGATTGCGGATGTAAGGTGCCGAGTACGTCATAGATACGATATATGAAGGTGGAACACTTGGTGGCTGGTTGCACTGTTTTGTCTAGCAATGAATACTTAGCAAGACATAATCGAGCACTGATGATAACCGTAGTAACTTGGGATAAAGTGTATGAATGCAGGGGTTGAGGCAATCTTGTAGAAGGAACACTGGGAACGAGGAACACTGGGTACGAGGAACACTGGGAACGAGGAACAGTGTTGGAGAACAATAAGGCCAAACTTATTTGGAATCTCCAATTCAACCTGAGGAAAACTGAGACAGCAAGAAGGCCAGACTTAATACTCAAAGTAAAGGAAGAAAATCAGACTTGGACTTGTGATAAGGCAAGTACGATGCAACAAAACATCAAAGTGAAAAGACAAGAGAAGATAACACAGTACAGGCAGCTTGCGTTCGAGACAAGACAGAGAAGGCAAGGATATCAAGTGAAGATAGTAATCCTGATAATTGAAGCCCTTTGTGGGGGCATGAAGATCATAATTCAGGAATCAACTAAACTACTTACGAAACAGGGATCGGTCCGTACAACTGCAGCCGAAATGCAGAAAACTGTACTGATGGCAGTGAAACTATAATATGAAAAATGTTTTCCTGACTCGTCCAAAATGACATCTAACTTAGATTTATGATGTTGTTGATTTCAGTCGGCAAATATTGGTAGCTGTCTACTATGGCGACATTTGTAGCTTTTTGCCTAACAATAGTAATTACATCGCCTGCTAATAGTCCTAAATTGTGCTTTGACAGATTCCCATAGAACTCTATCTATAGAGAAGGCTAATGGATACATTCTTAGATCACTGCTCGTTTGTTATAAAAGAGAACTAGTTATCACATTATTGAAAGGAGAAGCACTATATCAACACAAACACACTCATACTTACTTCAATCCAATTTTCTGATGATGGTTTAGTTTGTCCTTGTTTTTCTCAAGGTCTTTAAAAGTAAAATCGGAAGGATAAGAAATTATTTATTCCACGATACTGTACACTCAAAGCCTATCATACCCATAGTACGTCCTACGAAGTGGCTATCAAAATTCTTATTTCTTTTGCTATGAAGCCTACTAATGATGTATTAACTTACCATAATAACCTGAATAACTAATAGATACGTCCTGAACGCCTTACAAATTCTACTAATTTTTAAGTTGGGGTGGCTGGCAATCATATGGAAGCGTGGAACCAGCATGATACAAGTGGTTTGCATTTATCTTTGATTCACTAATGACTACCGAAAAATAAAATAACTAATCTTGTAACTATATTAGCTCAAGCCAGAGCACTTCTGTACTGGATCTGAAAACAGCTGTTACAGATCCCTTGGATTCCATACATATTGTGGGGATCTGCAAGCATAACCTCAAAAAACACTGCAGGACAATAATATCCTAGCAAATATTGACCCAGCACCACCCAGAAGATCAGAAAGCGACACTAGGAAACGCTAACTATTAATTGAGAAGATATGATTCCAACGAACTTAAGGGGAAATAATCAATACAAACTTAATAAACGGGGGGATGTAGTTGGATATTATGCTTGCAGAGGTCTGTGGTGTGATGTGGTGTTCTTAGAACATAGGGCTTGTATTCTGTAGTGCTGTAGCATAGTGTTGTGTAGTCTGTAGTGCTGTAGCATAGTGTTGTGTAGTCTGTAATGCTGTAGCGTAGTGTTGTGTAGTCTGTAGTGCTGTAGCGTAGTGTTGTGTGTTGTAGTGCTGAAGCATAGTGTTGTGTAGTCTACTTGTCTTTCTCGCTTCCAGCTGCAGCCTACCACCTAGCTCCACAAGCGAAAAGGAAGGCAATGCTTAAATTCTCCCCTATGGCTTCACAGGTCTACATGCCAGGGCTCTCAAAGTGCCTCCCCGTGGCAGACCATGGATACTGGGTAGCTTGCAGCACCAGGCTAAATCTGTAAGAGATCTCTGAGCAAATTAGGGCCCCAGAGGTACAACAACATGACCCACCAGCAGTGGACACTCTCTGTCACCCACCATTCCAACCACATGCTGCTTTGCAAGTTGGGCTTTAAGGCAAAAGCTAGGGGAAGGTAACTATGAAATCAAATCCACTCAGCCATAGTGTTGTGCAACTTAGCTCAATCCCATGCTGGTCCCAAACCCTGATAAATAATGGAGGGTTACCTGTCAGGAAGGGCATCTGGGGTGTAAAAATGCTTGCTTCAAACAAAATGATGGCCTGCAATAAGAACATGGTCTCCAGTCCATGGCAGCCCTCAAATGGGCAGGGGGTGCTAAGAATCTCCAGGTTGGTTTGCCATACACACGCATGAAGAGAAGGTGGTGAGATTAGAGTGTGCACAGTGAATATTGGGATATTGTCTAGAATGAGAAGAGAGGTTGTGGAGATGCTAGCAAGGCAAAGATCAACAGTGTGTTGCATTCAGGAGGTCTGGTACAGGAATAGCGGAGCATCAACAGCCCTCATGGGTAGTCAAAGTACAAGCTCTGGTACAATGGCAGCAGGGGAGGCACAGGAGGAGTCGGCATATTTGTCAAGGAAGAAATGGTGAACAATGAGATAGGAGTTGTGAGATTCACAGACAGAGTAATGAAGATACAGATTGGTAAAACAGTGTATCATACCTTCTTCGCCTATGCACCTCAAACAGGACATAGCTCCACAGAAGAAGGAGCAGTTCTGGCAAATCTTTGAGGATGAAGTAGCTAACACCTGCGAGAGTGAATGCTTGATTATCAGCGGAGACATGAATTGGTAATGACAGAACTGGTTATGAGAAAGTGATAGACTCATATGGATTTGGAAGTCAAAACCCAAAGACAGAACACTGTTGGGTGTATGCAGGAACCATCAGCTGATGATCGGTAGCACATACTTCAAGAAGGATAGAGAAAAGTACATAACATAGTGGAAATGCAGAAACTCAGATGTGGGAGTGTTAGATTACAAAGGTATCCCTGGAGAAGCTTGCCTGCCTCAACACAGGCTTGTAAGTATGAATGTGAAGATACCTGGAGCCAGGAAGAAGAAATGGAAAGGAGTCCAAAAGACAAAAGTGTAAACGTTACAAGACGAAGACATCAGAAGGAATTTCAAGGAGAATTTTGCCACGAGAATGGCAGAAGAAGATGAGAATGGCAATGTAGAAGGAACTTGGCAGTGAGTAAAAAAGAACATCCTCGCAGCTGGATCAGATGTTTGTGGAATTACATCTGGTAGAAGAAGAAAAGAAAGAGAAACTTGGTGGTGACTTAAAATCCTCTTCTATGACCTGTCTAGACCTTGATAGTAGTTGTTAGATATGAGTTTACCAATATGTCTCTTAAAGCACACATATCAATAAATTTTGGCAGATAAGACTAACAATAGTATTATCAATGTACTTTTGCATATCAAACTAATTGCAAATGCCTGTATTCATTACAGATGCTTAAGAGTATAAAAGGCTCCTGGTAATAAGGCTTAAATCATACCTTCCAAGGTCATAATTCCATCATCAACTAACTTCTTTGCAGCAACAGCACTGAAAGACAACCGGAAAAGTAAAAATTATACATCTGGTGAATATTCATTCAAGATAATACAATAAAATTATGCATCATCCCCAGCACCGGAGAGAGGGGGGTAAGCATGGTTGAAGGATTAGGCCCCAGACCCAGAAGAGGCCTGCGAAAATTGCATTCTATGGCACTTTGGTCATAAAAAAACCAGCCTTTGGGATTTTGCCTAGAAAGCTACTGGGACCCTGTACTATGAAATACCCCAGGACCTGCGCTGGCTCTCAACGGCTCTGATCACCCCCATACGTAGTGTGGACAGTAGAAAAGACTAAGAAACATGTGTTACCCTTAAATTTATTGGGTTTTTAGTTCAGTAGTGCCTACACGAATTTCCTCCTGGGTGTCACACCTAATGCGGAGGAACTGAAGAATCATCTAGTAGGGGAGTGGGGCAGACTCTCCCCCAAAACAGTTTTAGTATAGTTCTGAGACAAAACCGAGTAGGATAATATAACTATAAGACAAAAAACTTTCTTATGGTATCATGGGAATGACCCAAAGTACCACAAAAAGCCAAACTGTTAAGCAAAATTCCTCCATATCTGTACAACAATCAATGCAGTCAATACCAAGATGACAAGCAGGAAGATTTTCCTCTAGCCTCCTGAACTCTCACCAAATGCTAACTCATGAAGTAAATATAGAACTTAAACTGTTTATTGTGATATATCGTCCAATAGATAAAAACATCTAATTATTTAAGTCTTTAATGAAGATAATAAACTACTTACCCAATGCCAGATACTCTGGTGAGGAGATTGATAGCTGTATTTGTATCATCCGCTCTTATCTATCATGCGACAAAATTAAGATTCAGTGAATGTGAATACATGTGCATATTGCTCCAATTCTTCTAGAATCCCAATGGTTAAATATTTCAACATTCTCTGGTTCTCCAAGTATAGCACTAATAGCTTGGTGGCACTCATAAATACACTGCAGCTAATAGATTCATAGCCTATAAAGATGACCCTTCTGCAATTTAAGCAATGAGCTATAGCTATGTACAATGAAAGTTGACATGTAAACCTATGCCTACCTGTGCCTACTACATCCACTTGAAACATCAAAACCCATACCTTTACATATTTATGTGACAATAGGCACTCAATCCTTTCCAAGTTAACTAGAACCTGCCCATCCCCCCCCCCCCCCCCCCCCCCCCCCCCCCCCCCCCCCCTGTCACCTGCCAATGGTCACATTTATGTCTTTTATGACCTCTCAGTATTCAACCACAATGTAAAAAAAGAGCATTACTTAATACCACAGTAATAATCTTAGTAAATGTTAATAATAAGAAACTCTTGGTAAGTCTTTTGATTATCATTTAGTCAGGATGTCAACTTTGTACTTGTATTGTACTTGTTAGCTATTCTGTAGAACAATCAACCAGGGGCATATACAGAAGGGTGGGTACAATAATAAATGAATTTAATAGGCCTACTATGATGACTAATAAGGTATATTCAAGGCAAAAAAATTATATTTCATAAATGATATCTTTCAAAGGGGGGCATCCCCCTTCCCCCCTTGGATATGCCTTTGCCATCAACCATCTTCTTAACCAAACGTTACTTGTGCTACAACTTCTGAGAAGGGCTCATAAAGGAAGGACACTAGAAGGCAGGTGTACTTGAATATCTTTCATACATATTTACTTTACTGAACGAAACACCTATATTTGTCGAATTGGCAACACAAAAGATGAAGGGTGCTTTTATAAATCCATTATTCTTCTTTCTTTATAAATGTACTAGGCTATCACTTTCCCAAATCCCCAAAAGGCTTTGCTGCCTCTGGGGCTTAAATTTCAAAATACAACTTACTTTTTCCAGTTTTTCAAGGGTGCCTGTCTTTAAAAACTCATCAATTTTCTTTGAAATAGCATCACCAATGCCTTCCTAGTACATTAAAATTAAGAAATATAATATGTGTAGGTACAAAGAGAAATACATATATAAAAATTGATATATCATCTACAAATATGTGAGATTAGCATGAGTTTTTGTACTTAAAAAAGTAATCAAATGCAATACACTAGCTCTTTAGAAGCAGTTATTAAATACATCTGTTATATTTCTTGTCTAACCCAAGAATCATCATCAAACATTCTTTACATTTTACAATCTTGCAAATAATTGTTCTTGAAATCACTGGTGATGTATATACACAATGCCACAATAAATAAGTAGAATGCAATCATTAAAAAATGGCAAAATGAAAAGATTATACCTTTGTAAAAGGTAATAAATTTTATCTTACTAGTTTTTTGGCTTCTTTTCCACTAGTAATTCTGGTGGGGTGACTTGCAAGAATTGATGCTCCCTTCCTACAAGTGATGTACAAGATGGCATAAGACTTAAGTGTGGGAAACATCTAGGACAGCATCTCCTTTTTACACTCTTAGAGCATGTAAATACATCATTTTCCTAAATGGTATAAATTATGTACATAATGCCTACAGACACATATGTAAGTTACATATATAGGAAAGAAGAATCACTAAAGGAATTAAACTTGGGATTTGCTACTCTGAGCTTCACTATATTATGATCTTCCAGCAAATACAACATCCTTAGTAGCAGGGATTGTGGTCAATTAGCTCAATAATGAGGTTGTGATGGGTAGTGACTACTAAATTATTGTCACACTACTTGCCTGTTACTTTCCTTCATTGTAAGATTTCTGAAGGCTTCTATTTTGATTTACATAGGGTATTTTCGTTACACATCTTGTCAAGTTTGGTGCTCTTCCTGGCATTTGATGTTAGCTGATGTTATTTATTTTTCTTTGTTGTAGGATTTTTATATGTACACAAACAAAATATTTAAGTCACTCTCTTCACCATTGTATGAATGTAAAAATGAATTTTCCAAAGCTCAGCTTTGAGAAACCTAGTTGTCTTTATTGTTGCATATACATACTGATAAAATTTACTAATGCACTACTTTGAAAAACAAAAGGTGTTGGAAACTTGATGCCTGTCGTGGGTTTCGGTCCACAGCCTTCTGTACTGCAGTCCAGCATGCTAACCACTACAATACACAGGCTTGTTCTCCTGAGAGCACAGCTTTACGCATACCACATCCATCAGACAATGCACTCCATGATACCATGACTACACAGTGACGTCAACATACACAATGCGAGCATTCATTACAGGAAGGTGATGTCACAATGATCAACCTCCATCATAAGCTCCCTGCTGCAACCGGGATGTTAGTTTGGTGAAACATTGCATACCAGCCAGTGGCATATACAGGTATGTTCAAGGGGGCTGGGGAGGCAAAAAAATGATGGCCAGAGGCAGAACTTTGTAGAGAATGAAGAGAGACAAAAACTTTTAGAATTTCCATTGTAAATTTGAGGCAAAATACTTGTAATTATCATATCTTGTCAACAAAAACTTTCCTTCAAAACTACATGGTGTGCAACATGGTGGAGGTAGGGCTTAAGATTATTCAACTGCCTACATTATAACATAAACAGTGAATTAAATTGCATTGTGCTTGTAATTATTTACATTCTACCACAACCAGCATGCAAACTACCATAATGCCTTCCAATATAAAATACAAATTGAGATAACAAATCAAAAAGACAGCCTAAATAAGGGTAGATGTCAACTGTATAAAAAAACAAGACATACCTGTAGGCTTTATACTTAAACATGTTTTTCTGGACGTTTTTTTCATAGTCTGCTAACTCTGAAAGAAAGGAAATCAAGTAGTATAGGCACACTGTATTTACGTAAATTTAAATTACGGAAGAATTTGATTGGCAAACATTTGAAGGCGCTCAGTGATTTTTAATGACTAATGGTAAAGTATATTGGGACTACAAAAATACAACATCATGTCTATTTTCAGGTTCTGGAAGTTTAGAGCCCATCAGTGCTTCAAATTCCGAAAAAAACACCCAACCAACAGTTCCTAAGTCATGTGTAGAGCCATCAATCACTATTGCTGTTATAAGGTAAATACACTGTTTCTTCTTTCCCACACGACTAGTAGAAATAAAAAATCGAATTTCCTTAAAAATCCTTCAATTTTTGGCTAGAGAATGGGTACGAATGAGAGTTGTCCTCTACATATCATACCAATAATCCACATGCCCAAAGGTTAAGAGAAAACTTACCTATTAAGAAATCGCAGAAGTCAGAATTGGGATTTTCCTTCGGAGCCTTTCTTTTGCTCATTTTCCCTTCTAGGAATGTGCAGCGTCTTGATGAAAGATGTAGTATTTTCGGAGTCGCTTCTCTATTTGCCCTAGTGGCTTGCACTGGCTGCAGAAGCATGAGAAGTTGTTGTGTTTACAGGCAATGCAGCCCTGCCTGGGCAGAGCACCCTGTGATTTGAGCTGAATAGAATACGGAACGAAGCGGAATCAAGAATCCGCAATTGTGTATGTATTTGTGACAACCAAGTTCATTTTAACTGACGTTACATGCCAAAAGAAACTTCTTCGGTTGTTTACCTTTTAGGGCCGGGTTATGCCAGGCGTATTTACACATGAGCTGGCGCAGCTTTTAAAATGATATTAGCTTGCAAATGTCTTATCACAGTAAGAGTCCCAAGGTGGGAGTAGGCCCTAGAGATGTGACCGCTTAGGCTGGAGTAAAAACGTTCTCGCAAACATAACCGATAAATATTTTTGTGCCTCGCTCTCTTACGAATTGGATCTAAGATGTACACCCAATCTTGACGGTGTCGCTTCATCATAAATATAATGTTGTATCAAAGTGCTGTGTCAGAAACTATAGGGTGTGGATATGCTTCATACCGGTAGAAAATTCATTCATCCTTTGTTTTCCATTGGAGTGATTTCTGATGGGGGAGAGTCAATAACCCCCCAACTGGCTAACTTTTTGCCTACTTTTACCTTCCCTCATAATTTTGAGAGTTGAATTTTGCTTTTAATGATTGTCGTCATACGATAGTATTCTAGTGATAAAAAGTACACCGGATAGGTTTTCACTGCACATGTAAGCAATAGCAGTACTACAGTGATTACACAGATAACGACCTGTTGGTGGCATACTTTTCTATATCTCTAATATCTATTCAAACATAATATTTCAAATCCTGTCTTTTCAAAACTTATTACAGAATAGTGTAGTAATATCCTAAAAAAGACAAAAACGCGACATAATTTTTTTTTGTCGATATTCGATATTTCACATGTCAAACTCATGAAAATGAAGAACCTATTACCAGCACTATTGCTGTGATGCTATGAAAGCTATGAAAGATTCAATAGAAAATTGAAGATATGTTAAGACTGAGATTTGAACACAACAGGTCAACACTTTGGTTATGAAGGAATGTATACCAGAAACGATCACCAGGAGATTGATTTGTGATGTTAGATACGGCGCTGCAAAAAGCACGTCTCCGCTGAGTAGAATTCGTAATAATAAATACAAGGGCAGAAGAGTGTTAAAATGCACATAACAGTTTGCCGTAATTAGTACAATTATTGCTCAGAGTTTCATTTAGTATTGTTGTCGATAAATAAACAACGTTACTACATCTCCTCATATAAATGACTGGAAGTATAAATCAATGGTAGGTATGACTATCGGAGGATGTCTTGGTATTACAGCTTATGCTACCATCACGTCAGGGTCACCAGTTTATAGGAGGATGTGTTGGTCTCCTATAATAATAACTTCATGGCGCAATGGCAGCATAAGCTGTAATATCCGCGTAATTTAACTAGTTGTAAAACCAAAGTCACTACAACAGCTTTAAGTCGAAGTCGAATAGAAAATAAAAGTCCTTTATAGGTATGATGAATTATATTTACAGAGAAAAAGGGAAAATGATCGGGAAATGACGTAAAAGGCAATTTGCATTTCTACGGTATTGACGTGAAGGTTGCCTCGGTGAAACCCTGTGATGCTAGTAACAACTATGGTTCATGACATGATTCTGTGAAGAGTTAAAAGCAAATTCTTTAAGGCATGGGCAAGTATTACTTTAAACATCTAAAAGGGAAAGAACTTTCGTCTCTCCCACAGCTATGTACAGTAAATTTTGTCACCGTTGTGTTGCCAGTTAAGTGAATTGTAGCAATTCACTTGTTGTGAACAGCAATTCAATTGTTGTGCAAGATAAAGAGATGATAACACGTGTCATATTGTGTTTGCTGATTATGCACACTTGTTGTTTGTAACTTTTCTTCTTTTCGCCACCCCAACCCTCTCCCTCACAGTCTATAGAAAATATATAGATATGCTGTCTTTTGCTAACTTACGAGAGTTCGATCAGGAATTTCATAAATAATACTACTTTTCTGCATCGAATGGTTAACTGTTGTAAGTATCAGCTCGATGGGACTGAATTTCCTTTCAATTTAAACAAATGCTTTATGTCTTGCGTCAAGTTGCACAGAGAAACAATATAAATTCCTCCAGTGCTAGCTCCATAAGTATTCAATTTAATAGTATTTATTGACACCAGGGTTGTGGCTGCAATTTTAAAAGTGGGGCGGTGCCGTTGAATAAACGAATAAAATTGATTTAGGGGATTCGTGTGAAACAATACATTGGAAAAGGGGAGCACATGCCACCTGCTTACGGCTGCTACCGCGCTGTGTGCGTAGAGGCTGTCTCTGTGAGTATATTGGGGAGATGGGAGATTTTTCACGTTTTAACTAAAGCCTAATTTCTTAGGCTCAGGTGCGGTGCTAAATGCGTCCTTGCGCATACTTTATTCTACAATCCACAAATTCTTTCACTTCAAAAAGAAAGCGTTTAAAGTTTCTTTTTCCTGAAGGTCGATACTTTAACTTGAATTATGGAAACTTTTCTATTTCAAGTTTTTCAACAGGAATGTATCAAAATCGGGATTCGACAACGCGATCAAGGAATTTCCAAGTGTGCCCTGTCAACTACGTTAGGTGACCCTGTAGAATCCGCCATAATTGCGTAGTCATACCACCTGTAGAATCCGCCACAATTGCGTGGTCATACCACCCACCATTGACACAAATTCCAGTCGTATGTGCTGGGGTAGTGTGACGTCACGATTTTGAAATGTTTGAATTATGGAGAAAATACTCAATTTTTATGATGCCCCATTAGAAGGAACGTCAATGGCCAAAATTGAGGGTGGTGCCTTTTTCCAACACCGAGGTTTCAAAGTTTTAAATCTCTCTAAAAAAACCTTATTATTTGATGCTGGTTCCTAATGTAAGGAACCAAGGAAGATTAACAGAGCTTTGACCAGAGGACTTTGAAATTCAGACACCTCTAGTTTAAACACTATATACACAACAGATCTGGCAGCTTGGGAAACAGCTTATTCCAGGGTTTCAGTTATATACCTAGAGTCAAATCGCACTATTTCCAAAACTTTTGATTTGTGACGTCATCACTTTCCCAACGCATTATGTAGACCAAGGAATTTGTTGTATTTGTTTCGTTTCATTGTGTTTCATGTTAATTTCTTGGAATAGCAGTTTTTGTAGGGCATATAAACCGTAGTTTCATGACATGTGACAGAAAGAGTAGTATTATCAGACATGAACGTACACGTCTAGAGTAGAGTACCCAAGAGGTATGAACATTTGATTTTATATTTTGTGACCTTGATAATGATTTTCTCATATGTATGATGAATATCTTGGTTGATGCATATTGCCTATCTTGTTGTATTTTGATATTATTAACCGTAGTAGTAATTATCTGTATTTTATTTTGTACTTTAGATTTGAATCGAAACATTTATGAACGGGTTATTCCACTGCCTTGATGTCATTATTCAATGTTCGTCAGTTTGTCATTTTGCCATTTGAATGAATGCCATTTAAGGTTAAGTTTAAGTCGGTTCGTGTCGTTCGCATGTTGACTCATTGTAGTCACTATAGCTCTGGACAAGGTTGTGTGTCAAGGAGAAGCCCTTACAGACCCACCCTGATAACATGTTTCCTTATTTGCCACATTAGTTCCCGAGTTGATGCAGCCAAGAAACTCGTTAATCAATATCAGGAGCATCTGCCCACCTATACTTAAATTTGGTATCTGAGACTTTAGCCCTCTTCAACACCACACCACATAGCTTAATAAACAGATAAAAGTGAAATGCGAAGAGTAAGTAAGATAATCCTATCCAAAATTAATGTAAGCGTTCTTAAAAGTCAACCAGTGGTAAAGTACAGACTCAGTCAGCAACTGGTTCACTAGCGTAACTAATAAAGTACGTTGTAGGTTTCTTTCTTTCGGTATTTTTAATTCCTATTCGTCTATTTCTGACGCTATATTAAACGAGGCCTTTAGTTGAGCTAGCAGGCACAATTCTATAGCAGACTAGAACATAAGTATTATTTTGTATTGTCGTAAGTCATTATTATTTAAAGATGATGGGTATGGATTAAGAAAGATAACAATAAGGTTTTCGATTTAACCAAGGGTAGTTATGATGGCGCTGACGTTTGGGAGTACAATTCCTTGCACTCCTGTAACTCGAACTTTCTGTAACTCGAACAAATGTGTCTTCCCCTGTGCGTTCGAGTTATGGAGTTTCTATTTTATATGTGTGTGTTTGTGTATCGTAGCATTCGTAGGAACAACAGCAAGGAGCCTTTTAAAAACCCAAATACTGGACAAAAATATGAGTTTCGTAACCCTTGTAGCTGTCGATCCACAACTTGCTGACACCATAGAAATTTCAAGTTATTTTTATGGATCAAACCTCATGATGACGTCACGGGAATAAACTCAACGTTCTTCGTTTTACCCTGGTCATCTTGTAACCTCTCTCTCAAAGGAAGGCTAAGGAAGTTATTGTAGTGAAGGTGCATATGATCAACAGGTCATATGAATTTGTTTATCTCAAAAATGACTGCGAAGCAAAGAAGCTCGTCAGTTGACATCATCGTGACAGACAGGATACAAGACTTTCTATGTAGTTATTGTCAACATTGTAGTAAAAACGGAGCTCCCATGAGGTTAAAAGAGATTGTTAATGAAAGGGATGGGTCGTCGACAATACAATTTCCAAGGCTTCTTTCAATATTCACAGAAATGAGACCAAGTAAGTGACTAGAGACTGTTATATATTATTAGAGCTCGTTTATGTTAAATCTAGTCTGTGTCAAAAAATAATTTAAATATCAAAATGAATGAATTGCTCGAATATTAATCGCTACCTATAACAAGTCGACATGTCACCATAATTATGAAACGGGGTACAAAGTTTTAAGGTTTTCTACTTGGTGTGTGAAGATTAATAAGTTACCGGTAACTGGTACTGTTTTCCTTTACTACATACAATCTTTCAGGCTTTCATGGTAACTTTTGGCTTATTACCTCAAGTGAATTTTTTTTTTGTGTATGTCTTAGTATGATTGTTTTCTAGGCCAACATGTCAGTGAAAGTCAGTTATAGGAAACTTCTTTGCAGTAGCCCATAGCAGTAGGCCTATATCTAACGTTGAGATGGAATTGTTTGACAAGAAGAGGATTTATTGTCAATAAATTAAGCAGATTAAAATATTTCCTGGCATGAATATGTACGTACAGTGAGCATTGGGTCCCTGTGTGGCCTGCAGTTTCAGTGTAACATGATAGTTTTTCGGCTAGTGCTTATTTTAGTCTTCAGGATCGATGATGTGAAGGATGAGTTGAGGAGAATCTGCTCCCCTGTTCCCAGATGTTTGTTGCCTAGTTGGAAGAACTTAACCACAATGAAGCTTCTCTGGTGCTGGCCAGTGAGGTGCTAAGCTTTTCTTTACAATAATGGATTGTAGATCATGGAGAGTAATAGGTGTTTGACCAGAGGAATCACTACTGACACATGTAAGACCGACAAACACACTAGCTGCATACTATGAGCCTCAGAATGGGGCATCAAATAGACTTGATACTTGCCTGGAATTTACATCTTGTAAAATCCTGTAATGTACACACTGTAAGAGTTTCATTGTAGTATTTTGTAATAGTAAAATGCCCTTTATTTTACTGTTATATTAAATTATTAGCAAGATTAAGCATATATATTCAATGTCCTTGCCAGGGATAACTTTTAGTTCTTCAAAAACCGCTTCTCGTTCCTCTTCAACATGATGAAACATCATACCACAGAATAAACGTAATTAGCCTCCCATTACATTCCTGAATAAGTGTGTTACACACAACTAGGTCCAATGCCAAAAAAATCCTCTAAATATAGTATTATCTTCAGCATTTCTTGCACCATCCCAAAACCACATTTTTGTATTGTAAAGCTGCCTTACAAATGAGACCATTTGATCAGAATGTAATATATTCTTATGTTATTTGCTCAGTTGATGTTGTGAAGAATATGTTGAAATCACGGAACGAACTTGTTTACCACTAAGGATCTTAAATGAATCAGTCTGTCATTGTCTTGGTAAGCTGAAATCACTTCGTTGGTCATTTTCTCAGGAAACATAATACCCACTTACTTCCAGCTTTAATCCATACTCAGCAGGATTTATACTGAGTGACTTTAAGTGGTATCCATTTTGTATCATCTAAAGCTTGCAGGCAACATATATCAATGTTTCTATGTATTGTTTAAACAACCTTGCCTGCTCTACCACAGAGGATACCAACATTTGCTGTGGCATATCATTCTGGTGTTGCCCAAATCTGATACCAAGCATATGCACAGGACTTTCAGACATTGCTCTAGTGCTGTTTACACAGTTATGTTTAGTAACGGTTTCTGATATTATATAATAACTAGAGCATGATTGTGCATTTGTATGGTCTTACCAATACTAGCCTGTCAGAGATTAGGTAATCTGTGTATTTTTATTGTGACACTGATGTTTCTTTTATGTCTAGTTTCATTAACCTTACTTGCTTTTCCACAGAGTGTACCAACATTTTTTTGCTGTGGCCTACCATTCTGGCATTGTCCAGATCTTACGCTAAGCATGTAATGCACAGGACCTTCACATTCTGCTCCAGTCCAGTTTATTCAGTTTTGCTTAGGAAGGATTTCTGACATTCAATAGTTGGAGCATAGTTTACAGCTATATGCCCGTTTTTGCTTTTGGATTTTTGACTAACAAGGGAACATAACCCCTCCAGCCTCCTTTTTGAAAAAAAACTGTGACAAACTGACATTTAGGTACGGATAACCATTATTTCGTGAACTACCATATTGTTACCATAGAACCAGGTTGATGATTTTGTCACCATCATCTTTGTACTATTGTCATTTGCAAGTGTTACTGATAAATACAAGTATTTTTCAAAGTTCACAAAAATAGAAATTCCCTACCCTTTGCATGCATCTTTATCATTGTTACCTTGTATCTCTGCAGAAAGATTTCATTTAAAGCAATTTTTAAAGATTTGAGTAATTTACTGTAATCTCATTTTCATAGTTAGAAGCATGGAAATAAGAAGACAACAGATGGTAGGACCCAATGTGGTTTCACAACCTTGCAATAATCCAAAACATAAAGTTAATGTGTAGATATTCTCCAAAAGTTACAACAAAAATCCTATTTTTAAGTTATTAATCACTATTATGAAAAGCTTGTTTGATGCAGAGTGCAATGGTTTGTACTGTTTGATATTCATTGTAGTTTTCTGTACACTATATCTGCTAAAATTAAGGGACAGGTTTTTGCTGAAAAATAACTTGTGTGCACTTGAACAGCACGTCAGAGAAGTTGCATGTGGCCTAAAGGTTTATACTAATTGATGTAGATTAAACCTAGAACAAATATAAATAAAAAAGTTTTGTTTTCATTTTCTAGACTCAGAGAACTCGATGTATCTTCATGAATTAATTGAAGGAAGCAATATCTATGTACCACCTCTGAAAGAACCAGAAAAAGTAAGTAATACAGTTGTAGTAAATACCTTGTCATCCAGGTATCATATATTGCCACAAACTGAAAAGGTGTTTAAGTGAGTATGTTGACTGTGTACTATTACTTGTTAGCCACCTATTTTGGTTGGTGCAGTGGCAATTCTCCTTATACACAGTATCCCTGATATATCTGCATATGTCAGCTATTATTGGGTCCCGCATCTAACTTTGCCTGCTGTCTCTTGTACAATTATTGTAAATGGTGATGAAGTAACTAAGGGCCTTAGTGAGCCCTATCTTAAGTTCTGAACTCATTTGATATTGCTGCTGCTGTTGTCACCTATGTTTGGTTTTAGTGTATAGGGCCATGATATCCATCACCATGTTTTCAGATACTCTATTTTTGGTAATGGCACACTCTAGTGCTCCTTTTGGCATTGAGATGAAATGCTTCCCGAAATCTACAAAAAGTTTGATTGGGTTTTATTTTATTATTCTGATCAAATTTCTTCTGCCATGGTCTCATGATAGAAATTGCCATTCTACCTGGCCAGAAACTGAACTGATACCCTATTTCGCCAATATCTAGGGCTGGATGGCCATTAACTTTTTAACCTAACTTCCAATTGCACTTTGATAGGTCTTGTTTTCCATTCACCTGTGGTTCTCACTGTTGTATCCAGTGGGGGTGTTAGTTTAGACCCTGTCATCAGGGTGTTAACTAGTAACCACAGTAGCCAGTAACCAGCTACTCCCGCTTCACTGAACCTCCCAATTTCCCAAAATGGGAATTGATAAACTGAACACTGTCAAACCATTTCAAAACAATATAACTATTTCATCAAAAATAGCATTCATTGCCTGAACATGTCACACAGAGACACCTGCAGCCAATTCTATTTAAGTGTGCATGTACCTGCAAAGTGTACCAGCAGCGGACCTTCATCCGAAAAATCCAAAAATATTGTTCTTTCTATGTAGAGTTTGTTCTTTTTATGTAGAATATGTTCTTTTTGATGTAGAATTTGTTCTTTTTGATGTAAAATTTGTTCTGTTTATGTAGAATATGTTCTTTTTATGTAGAATATGTTCTTTTTAATGTA
>JAAAKL020003720.1:3014-22457 GCA_010016065.2 Carybdea cf. marsupialis auct. non (Linnaeus, 1758)
GTAGGAGGGAGTAGAGTAGTGGGGGGGGGGGTGGGGAGGGGGGGAGGGGGGTGGGGGGGGGGGGGGGGGGGGGGGGGGGGCATACAAACAGTACAGATAGAGAGGCTAAATCAATCTCTAATTGTTTTTTATCTCGTATATACTTTGAACGAGGAGGACTATAGTCAAAATAGTACGTGATGGTGGAGAAAATTGAAGGACTCACTTAAAAATTTTCAAAGGGCATGATTTTCAAGGTTTTTATACAGATTATCTAGATACATAGACAACCTTTGGCAAAGATCTCTAATGTTCAGCTGTTCATGAGTGAAATTATTTGACATTCTCTATGGGACTTCCTGCTCCCGAATTAATACAGTAACTGCCAGTGTCGTGCCTGGAACACCCAAAAATTCTCACCAATTTCTTTGTGTCTGGCCCTATCGGTTTCTTCTTGTTAGCTCGAATAAACCTGTTCCTTCTCCTCTGAATCCCTACTTTAAACATAGCATTCATTCCCTTCCGCCTTTTGTAGTGCCCAGGGTGTTCTGGCACGTCCTTGTAGTAGAAACTTTTGTAACTGGGCATGGATTAAAGGCTCATAAAGCGACTGACCGAAGCCAAGGTGGTCCAAATCAGTTTGGCACCTAGCAAAGGTACAGGCAGGAAACCAACGTAACCCATGCAATGGATAGGCCAATTCCTTACAAATCATGCAATAAAGGTAAGATATCAGTGATGCCAATATCACATTGTCCCCAACTTGACTTTCTGAATGAAAAGACACGTGAGACATTACCTCCTTTAATCTCAACATGAATTCTGTGGATTAGCTACGCGAACATCCATGCAGCTCGCTAAGAAACTTATAATGCATGCTGTTGTTTCGTAAATAGTTTTAAATTATAGTTACGATGAGTACCACTCCCCCATGCCAACACGTTTCATTAGCAGCTGGAAAAATCCTCCTTACACCCAGGCCCATAGCTGGCAGATATTGCAGGGGAGGGGGTGTGTGGGGTAAGCATAGTTCCTGTATTTAAAATAACTTTTATTGCGCAAGAGGGAACTAATAGACAAGTACACCTATAATCGACAACCGAGTCAATAAAAAATAAATTACCATAAGTCGAGTAACAAACGGAAACTGACTTTGACACAATTACCCCCTCGAATTTTTTCTTGAGGGTGCAATGCCCCTACAAATCTGACAATTGAGGGGTATGCCCCAGTGCCCTCACCCCCGCAATCTCGGGCCTACTTACACCTACTAACATTGTAAATCTATGAAACTCCCAAAGTATATACGTTTTCTTTTACGTGAAATTGAAGTGAACACCCAGAATTTTCAGGTACGAGCCGCCACTGGTAACTGCTCCTGGATTAAGATGCCTACGAACTTGAAGGGGGTACCCCTCGAGGCATGAATATCGTAAACGAATATGTCATGACTTGGCATTAAAGCTGATCTTTTTCATAGTAAGTAATCTGCAGTATTAAACATTTGCTACGCTTTAATTTTTACAATAGAAACTTGGAATGAGGTCATTCTTACTTCACCACTTACGACATAGTCAAACACATTACTGACTAAATGTTTATCAGGGCAGTTTCTACTACTTCCTTAAACTCTTTGCATCTAGTCTTGTTTGTATGTTACCATCATTTTTAATCATCAGTCATCGTCGTTTTTATCATTTTCCCATCATTGTCATAATCACCATCGTGCTAGATATTCCTGACCAATGCTTTTGGAACGTTGCTTCACATGCACGGTAGTGAAATAACTTGCACTTATCGTGAACTACTTCACAAATTAATGTTTATCACTGAAGGCCTTGAGGGGATATCTACAGGGCACCCTTTCGAAAGTGAACCACTCTCGTTTTCAAATGATTTAATAGCGAGACTGTGATTGCCAGTAAACAAAAATTGTCTGATTTTTGAAGACTATCGTTTCGCTCTGCTTGGCTTAACCAAATGCGGGTCTGTCATGACAATATCGGTTGAAGATCTAAACCAAGTGGTGAGTCATGTATCTATTTGTCGTGTGCTTCCTAAGGATTACTGATGCATGGACATCTAAATATTATAAGCTAAGTATCATAATATTGATGATATTTAGATGTTCATGTACTAATGTCACTACAAGACAATTAACTCTTACAGATCCCACCCCAAAGAAACCTGTGGTAGTTACTTTGCTTTTGTATTCGAAGTACAACCACTTTACGTAGATTAGCATGAGACCGTGCCTCAAATATGAACTCTAGCTAGTCAAATTATTATAGGTCATATTTGGAAATTTCTCATATTTTGGCCAAGTTCACTTTGACCTGTTGTCAGCTGGGCCATGGTAACACAATGAGGGTAAGCAAGGCCGCAAAAACATTTGTATAAAAGTAAAAGAACATGGTTTGCGAACCCCCTTATACTCACGGGAGTTAGGGGAAAGACTCGCAACGATTCAAGAGCCCGGTTTCTCCTTATTTTCGCAAAGGATAACGCCATCAAGATCATATCCAGAGCATGCGCAAACGATAGCATTTAAAATATTTGAAGAGGCAGAATGGTCAACATCGATATAAAATTGTACGAAAGAGAATTTCTTATTGCCGTTCGTGTTTATGATATTTTTGTTGTCATCGACGAGTTTCACGTCTATGATTTGTCTCAACAAGTTACCTTCTTCGCTGTGAGATTCCTTCTTTATATCGTCTGCTTGGCACATAGGTTCCATGACATAGCAGTGACCGTCATCGCAAACGAATGACAAACCACAAACTGTTAATGAAATGTTGGCTACGAGCTCCCTTTTACGATATTGTGCGCACATAATCCGCACGAAAACAGTTCCTCTTGCAAAACAGGTCATTACTCTTACCTAGCCAACCCCGCTCAATGTTATTGGTATGTGAATTAGCTTTCAGCCCCTTGTCCAGCTTTCCTACAATCCTTGTGAAACACCTACGCATGTTCCATACATTAACAGTCATACAGAACTAATGAAAGCTCTCTTCCAAATGGCATCTGCAATCTGCATCCTTCGGGAGACACTTTCAACTCTCTTGACGATAACGTGAGATCTGTGAGAAGTATGCCAACTTGCATCTTCAGCCTGTAGCAAGATCTAGCAATAGTGAATAGTGTTGATAAGATATCTCAGAAGTTGGAGGCCTAAATCCTGGAAGATGACTTTATCAAATGTTTCGAGTGCTGCGTTGATTGGTTCATGTTGCTCCGCTAACAACTTAGTCGGCAAACCGCTTCACTTCAAAGCCGTTGCAATGTGAAGTAAAACTACAAGTACGAGACAACTCCCCTTGCAATACTCATTTCCTTGATAACATGAAACGGAAACTGAGTAGTACCTAACATTACTACCTCTCAAGACGATTTGATGCATTTTCCTCTGCGAACGAATGTACGGTTTTTTAATAAACTAACACTTTTCGACTCAGCTGATGCCATAGATGGTAGATGTTTATCAAGTTCCAATGACCATTAGCCTGAAGATGGGAGAAGGATCTCTAGAAACGTAGCTCAGAAAAAGACTGCGACTCCCGACATAATAAACATCTACCATCTATGAATGTACTGATGTTGCGGTTCTAAAAGTTAACTTAAGTCGAGTTTAGCATACAGAAGATAACGACAACTTACGAAGACGTTTTAAGTCCATACCCAAACTTAGCTGGTTTATAAGTACAGTATCCGTTGTTGCTTTCATCAATGTTAATAGTCTCTCTTAGAAAAGAGGCAATGTTCAACTCTGTACCTGAATGCTGAGCAAAACTAGATGTCCCAACAAGTTCCCCGTGGGAAAAAGAATTGACAAAGATTACGTAGTTAATAGAAGAAAGTCTGCGTACATCATTACTACGATACCCCACTTTATGGAAACTTGAAGGGAATTAAGAAGTACTCCGTCATTCCGAGTTTCAAGTATAATATCAGGTAAGGAATAACAGAATAACGAAGAAATGTTCGCATCGATTGTAAGAATGTGGCACCAAGGAAGCTGTGTACCTGTACCTGTGATTGTATTTATCTATTACTCATATCAAGTCGTGCTTTGTTAAATCCCGTACGAGGGCAGAAATATGCTCTAACGATTGCCTGCCGCGTACTGTGAACATGCTACAACCATCGTAAGAGTGCAAACCACAAATAAATGAGAGGTTTGTGTGACCATGGTACATCAAAGATTTCACGGAACCAGTATTCTATGCCATCAATATTCTACTATACGAAAATAACGATGCTTCCCGGATTTACCATTATTTTTCTTATTTGACAAAATAAAGTTCCTTGTACTAAAAAAGCTGATTATCAGGTCCATGATTAAATTCTTTGACATTCTTACTTTAATCTATTTGTGGGTGTGGTTAACCCATTCAATGCCCAAACTAGCAATGGTTAGTTTGGTATTTGATCATTGGGAAGAACCTACCCAGACGATTGTCAAATTATCTTACCATGCTGGATATCGTGTTCGACAGTTTTGCAAATTGTACTCAGTTGTTAAGGATATTTCATAGAAGGGCGATCTTTTTCCTAATTGGAAATGAATTTAGAAGCGGGCCCTTTTATGACTGGGGCAGCATTGCCAAATTACAAGTAGAGACTTTGGCGAACAATATTATCATCCAAGTCAAACCTATACCGGCGTCTTCCATGGCATTCACCATTCTACAGCAAGATGTCCATATGAGCAACTTCGAAGCCAGTGTCTTGCGTAAAAAGAGTTTTGCTGCGGTCCAAAGTTAGCACAGTTCTTACAACTCTTGATGTCTTGTTGCTGAGGAAAGACAATCGGCTGGATGTGATTGATGCTCTTTCGGACACGGTAACTTGCGTTTTTACCGTTATTTAGTTCTAGGATTAGATTAGGAAATGGGTAGAAAGAATTGGAGTGTATGTGGGATGGTTCAAAACGATTCTTTAGTGATTCTTTAAAATTTTCTTAATGATTACAGGCACTGAACTACGTATGGCCAAGGTCGTCTAGCCGACTGGCCACTACTTGCACTTCGATCTACCATTCAACACAGGTAAGTAAAGGTACGAGGAACACGATTGCCTAAGATCAAGGTTGCACTGTGGCACATAGTAAACCATCTTTCAACCTTTGTTCAAGCCGAGGTCAAAAGAAATCTTTCAGATAATTTTCGATGCCCGATGCTACACTTGGGTTGAATGGGTTATGCAACACCACAAACAGGACATGCAACCAAAGAAATCTAATTTTTTCGGTAGAACATGTGGATTATGATTTCATTACACAATTCATACCTGGTAAAACTGCACCCAATATAATAATAAGAAAGTCGTCTATGGGTACACACGATTGGCGAAACGGTTCACGTACAAATGAACAAACCCACGAAATATTCGTATAAAAGACAACATAACGAGTACCTGAAGCACAAATCACCTTAACTTAAATCGTACAATAATTGAAGCATTATAAAGGGGCACTATGTAGAGCGTGAACTGCCAATACGGCTCATCTGTTATGTTCTTCGCATAAATATTAATCGATAGCTTTACAAACAATTTTCTCTTCACATTAAGGTGTTTTTCTATTCAGTGGCCAATTCTTCCTACGTCTATACGAAATTCTTGCAAAGGAAGCCACACATAATTTTCTTTCTCTTTGAAGAAGTGTGAACACTAAAATCAATATCATACAACGTGGATGCATAAAGCCTAATCGAAACAGGCTGAATGCAACAAACTCTTGCTTACAATTCATTTGAGGGTGTAATGAGACACAACTATAAAGTGTCTTTTTTGCCATAACAGGCTTTACAAACTCTAACCGGGTAATCCCAGCCCCGGGAAGGGACTGGCAGACGGTCTGACGAGCATTTATCGCAAAATCCTTGCCCGCAGGCTCTACAGTGATGCTTCGACTCGTGTTGTTTAAAGATCTTTTCGCAGCCGAAACAATGGAGAATTTGCCCGTCGGGCACCCAATACGACGGCCGTGCTGCATCGACTACCAGCTCCTTTGGGTATTCTAGTGAACTTGATATGTAGGAAAATGTTGACCGCACTCGTTCGGTCACTTTTCTTGTTGTAACTACTTGCTGTGGATGAGACGATGGTATGTTATCCGATGTTCGCACCGCAACCATGTCTCCGGTTTCCAGGTCAGGGTCATCGTCGATAGCCTCCACTAAATCACTAGAACGATGAAAAATGAGTGACGAAAGGTTAGACATAGGTCTCTCTCTAATGTTTCAGTAAACTTAAAATAATGTGATAGCGTTTAAAGTATCTGTTGAAAATAGAGAAACCTACTTTCGTTCTGGAAACTTTTGGCTTGAAAAATATTTTACATTTCATAACATTCCAAAAATTTAATTTTATTGCGTGTTACTACTTCAACTTTTGTGACTAATCCTAACGTTACTTTTGTGAAGAAACAATATACGAAGTAGCAGAAGCTGCAAACCTTAAAAAACTTCGAATTAGCATACAATTTGTAAAATTCATGTTATTGTATTGTCTGTCGCATGAATTAGACGCTTTACGCAACATTCTACGGTGTATCACAAAGAACACAATGAATGTTACTTCTTTCCCACCCTATCTTAGCCCTATAGTTTATTAGATTTTGAGAAATTTTACAACAAGTCTCACTATTCCAACCCCTCCTCCTACCTAAGACTGAAGAATTCATACATTTAAAATTACCCAGATACTCCACTCTACCAAAAGTAATCCTTTTTGAACGTCGCGTTAAGTAACAAGTTTATATTGCTAAAGCTTCTCGTAGGACACTGATCATAGTAAAGACGTTCCCAGATAGCTTTACTCACTTAAACAAACTTTCTGTCAGAAATGCCAAGCGAAGAGTTTCAGTAACATCAATTCGTTGAATGCAACAACAGAGTTTTGTGCAACAAGCCAACTCTTACCACAATGCTGCTTTTGCAACAAAACAAGCCCTCGTTTTTCTGCTAAACATATACGAAATCATGGGCAACGGAACTTATGGGGCAAACGAAGATAGTGTTAAAATAACATAATGAGTGAAGTTTTTGGATCAGTCAAAACTAACATGCGTGTAAAGAAGCAGCGGGGATGTACAGATAAATCAAGTAACAACTGAAAATGGTGTCATAGGAGTATTATTGTAATTAGTGCTACGTGTTCTGTAGCGTCGAATATCTTCCTATTGACGGCATGACGGCGAAGAAATTTTCTCAGCCACGTTTTCGAAACTATGACACTGCACTTCCGCGAGGGCTGTCCGAAACTCCAGTCGTGAATGGTATACACGTCATTCTTGGGGCAACTGAGGTCCAGCCATTCATTCACTTCTTCCCCCGTATGGGTTTAAAACCGAAGGCGAAAGAAAAAGAAGTACTGAAGAGCGAGACTTGCTAGAGTAAGCAAGTTGCTGATTATTGCCTTGGCTTCAGTGAGAACCTTCTGGCCTTACGGATCCTCAAACTTGAACCTACCACGCTTGAATCGGTACAACGGAACAGCCGAAGATCTGACAAGTCTTTCAAGTGTCACACGTAGAACTCTTTCAACTACTCTTTCAAAGCTGTCAGAACTGATGAACACTTAGGTACCTTTATACAATCTTATCTATTATATGTAATGTTGTTGTGATGTTAAATACTTTACTACTTATTGGAAAATCCTATTTCTAAGTCTAGTTACTGTTTCGCCTGTACTTTGAGCAGGCTATATTTTACGTGGGGCGACTCCGTAACAATGGTCAATCACTTATGCTTGTCACTAAATCTGAGACGCCACATAAGCATTCGGCGCGGTACAAAAACTAACGGATAGGAAATTGTGTTCAAGAAACGGGTTACTCTTAATCAACTGAGCCCCTTCATGAGAAGCAAAACATATATCTAGCCTTATACCTATCGAAGCAAATTGAAAAGTCACCTCGCCCTCATTTAAAACTCGGCTACCAAACGGAAAGCTTTTCAGAGAAGGGGTTAGAGAAAATTTTGGAAAGCTATAAAGATCAATTCAGTGGTAGGGCTAGGAGTGTTTATATGAAGTGTCTCTAAGTTACCTTGCACGCTTTACCAAATGAATAGTGAGTAAACGGTAGATCAGCAATCGGTACTTAAAGACTCTGAACGACAAACATCTACTTAACTTCATTTAAATTTTCAACGACTAAAACACTGTTAGGTACAGCTGAGAATTTCAAACCGCCGTAATTGAAGTATTCCAAGGATTATGTCAAAAAATGCGAAGTACTCACTCTAAATGTAAAGCAACATTTGTGGTATCTTCCTGACTGGGAGCTCCCGCCTTGTTGAAGCAGCTATCACAAACTCTCACCGGTGTGCTACCCCAGCCTCGTTCCGGAACAATCATTCTATGAGTTGTGCAATCGTCGCAAAATCCTTGGCCACAAGATCGGCAATGATGCTTGGTCTCGGTTTCTTGAAACTCGCCTCCACATGAGTAACAAGCCTTTAAAGAAGCCATATCACAAAGCCATTAAAGTTGATTTAGAAACAAATTCATCATGCCTCTCTGGACACTTCATAAATGATGCATATGCAAAAATGCGTCATTCAGAGAAGACTGTCGCACGATAAGGTGTTCGGTAAATGCAAACTCGCTGCACAGTTGACTAAACTACAGCCACACACATATTTTACTCTATAGCACAAAAACTCTAGTTTTATGTTTGAAACTATGAGACTTCCAAAAACCAAAGCAAAAGTACCGCATGATACTAGTTCTGACATAACGTAAAATGCCAGAAGGATTCAGCAGTTGGAATCATCATGACTAAGATCATGTTAATATTATACCGGATAGGTTTTCACTTCGTTGCGCTTCGTTTTGTACTCAGTGAGAAAAGCAATTGAAAACTAATTCGTTATAAAATGCATAACTTTTAAACCGATGCACTGCGACTTGAAAATCACTGAGGAGTGACCTGCTTTGTATGTGAAGAGAAGGCCAGTCCGAGGTGCTTTTCAAGTGGTTGTAAAAACCTATCCGCCACAGTGTGAGCATTACCTAAGAGGGCTACAATGGTGGCATAAAAGACAAGGTGCAGCGGGCACAATACCGCTGGTGCTCCTTGAGTACCGGAAGTTGGGCTTACAATGCAAAGGTTGTGGTTTTCAAAGTCTCTTCGCAGAACAGTTCATAAACACTGCTTGGAATTGCGAAACCGTCTTTGTTCTTTAACGTTTATTAGGTATGACACACTTCCGAGTAAAATAACTTACGATAATTACTAAATTTGAAAAGCAATAGTATATACACAGCTGTGTTCGCACCAATCACCTTACGGTATGTTGGGTACATGGTTTTTACAGTGGTTTAATTCGAGATTTCTATTTAATCAAGTTCTCGAATAGGGCACTAAAAATAAGACTGGGTAACGAATGTCACTACAGGGATTGTGGATTGATAGTAAAATAGAACTGTCAATTCATGAATTAGGCAAGTACCCACATGACTATGGAGTATTGAGAAAACACAATACACGTAAAAATACCCGTGTAATTGTATCAAATTCACCAACTTCTGGATTATGAGGTCGTTATTGCGTGCCACGTTTTGAAAGAATTGCATAAAGTTCATACGTTGGCAATGAATAGGAACATAAAATTCCTGGATCTTAAGGCAACTTTGTGCGATAATTCAACAAAATGCACCACTAGAATTATTGCACAGAGTAAAAGGTAACATCATATGAAGGAAAAAATCGACATATATTGACAATCTTAACAAATTAAAGCTAAACAAATTAATTAATACACACTGATGCTGTACATATCCTAAACGTAAAGTATGCCAAGTACTCACAAGTATCTTGTAGTTCGGTACCCAGTACTCCGGAGCTACTTTGTCGCTGACCCAACTTGAGACAACCTTGGTAGGTTTAGCACTTACAGTTCCAATAGTCTCAGCGATGGCACCAACTCCATCTAATAACCGTCGTGCTGCATTTTGGTTGTTCATTGCAAGTTTTGTCTGGTGAAGAAACGGAATAATTATTTGCTTACAGGTAAATCGAGATGTCAAGTAGGGACCGTCATTAGTTTCTCGGTCATTACGTAAATGCAAAGGTGACTTGAACCAGAAAAATCGGGCCTTTCCTGTTTTTCATTAATTCCAAGAGAATGTGTAGCTTGAAGAGAGTATGGTGAAGACAAAGGTTTCGTGGAGAGGTCTAGGTGGAGAGGTCTAGGTGGAGAGGTCTAGGTGGTGAGGTCTAGATGGAGAGGTCTAGGTGGAGAGATTTTCTTCTGGCTTAACTGTGGCCCTCCGAAATGTGGCGTTGAAAAATTGAAAATGCAGGTGATGCAGAAGTTGCAGCTACTCATCCCGACAATTTTTTCTGATCGTGACAGCCATGACCATGAAAACAGGACTGATCCATTGATCCGTCAAGGTTTTACAGGACGTCGATTATAAAAGAGAAGTATGAACCTAACTGCCTTTGACCTCACTTTGAATTTGCGTTATCATACTGTTAACTCAAATGAACTGTTGACTGACAAGTATTGAATAGCACAACCATCAAATAATAAACCCCTAAAGAGTTCACAATAGTTTTTAGTGACTTACTGACGACAACTGAAAAGCGACTGACCAATAAACTGAATCTGATTGAAATCAAATGTTTTTTACTTTACACCAAGAACTACATTTCAAATGAGATTGGCGTGCACAAATTTTCAAATACTTGACGATGACCACTCGCAAGATATAATTTAGATATGTACTATACACAATAACAGGCATGAACGAAAGTGCTCAGACCGAAACTACAAAAAAGAGGATCCTTTTGGGATACGATTAGACTACGAAAAATTAAGTCTTGCCAGGAATTCTAAATCAGTGGTAATTCCCTGTAATAAGAATTTTCATAGAACTGTAGTCTTTCCACAAAGTTTTTCGAATTCTAATGGGAACTTTGATGCCTGACAGAAGTCCTTCGAATATGATTTCCGTGAAATGTGATTTTACCTTTACATAGGAAGGAATACGAACTTGTTAAGATATCAATAGACCCATTGCAAAACCATGAAATATAGCTTTATATAGAATATTTAAAAAATAGTAAGGCACTTATATACATAGCTGGGTTCATAAAATGAAGAGAATCCGACTTCAGTTAAAGAATATTATTTAAATAAAAAACCCGACTTAAATGACGAAAAATCCGATTTTAAAAATCAATGAATTTGATAATCATGTCGAATCAATATGCATTAAGTTGAAGTGTTAGCATGAGGCACCTTTACTATTCACGGTCGCACTACATTTGCCCCCTTTTAATTCTGAAGTAGCCATGCCTCGACAACCCCTACTACCCGTGACCCAATACATATCCTCTCGCATACTCTTCATCCTTATCATGTACTTAGGCAGCAACAGGTACACATTATACAAAACATCTAGGCTAATTAAGTATGGGAAGAAACGCTAAGGTCACTGCTTTAATATCAAATGCAACGGATCGTCGTACGCCTTAATGGGAAGGGGCTAATAGCAAGATCATGTAAAAAGGGCTAAGAAAATTTTCAAGTTACGAAACAACTATCATCGAACTTTACAAAACAGCAAGTTGAAGTCGCTTTAAAGTGTGCACTAACGGTTTGTTGATAACGATAGCAACTGCCAGGTAGTTTCTCAAACGCTATACTCCATACATAAGTTGTAAATTAACTCCCCTTCCAATGAACCCTGTCAAGCTTTGTAATTGGACGAAATTGGTCACTATATTGAGTAAAAGCAATCATTGCGACCAGGCAGTCAAAGATTTTCTTACCCCTGGCCAGATATGGACAATCTCTGTCCTAACAATTGTTTCTACTGGATCTTTGTTTCCGTACCAAAATTGGCGACTCCTGTAAATAACACCGCATTCTGGACATTCTAGCACGTACCTGAACAAAAAGGAAGTGTTAGGAAATGTGAAAGCAGCATGAAAATTTACAACTACATACTGCACATCAGGCAATCGATTGGTGACCTGGCATAGATGAGACATATTCTATGGATTGGGTTTTTGTATACAAGTGTGTAAGTAATTATCTCGTACGTTGATAAAAACAGTCTACACCGTATACAAGTACTACCGGCTTTTGCAAGAGGATGCCCTGTACAATAAAGTGATTTGGGGGCCCTTCAGTATCATTTTTTTCTTCAATGAGCTGTGTGGTCCCCCAATTTCCATCTTACGTGCGGGGCCATGGGCCGCGGCAGAGTCGGTAACCCCTAAAACGGGCAGTGTATACAAGAGAATATCTTACACAAGAAATAAAAAGCGGAAAAGAATATCATATTTATCCTAATCAGTTGAAATACATGCTCCTTTTTTATAAGAAAACCAAGAAGGCCTCCTAGTACCAGAAGTTTCTTAATTGCTCACCCTATTTTAGTTCTAAAAATTCTTAACAGTTTCTTAAGTGAATTGTCCATCTTACATAGTTCAGCAGGGTTAAATACCTCCTCCGCATTCACACATGAAACCAAAAGTAGACTGCCTGGAAGGTCCGCTGTGACAATTACTGGCCAACCAATTAATCTGGTAGACATGTTGGGAATGAAGGTCCCCTGTAAGATCCGCCTGACAGGAGGGCAGGAATTTCTACGTATTTTGGATACTCAACTTGCGAGTTTGGACATACAGTAAAATGTATATATACATACATATTCCAAATGTCCCAATCTTTTCCATTTTAGTGATTCACCACAGTTTCTTAATTAATTATTTTTCTATCTGAGATAGTACTAAAAGTTTCTTTTGTTTTGTCGTTTTGTCCGTCGTAGTACTAGTTTCTTATCAAAAAGTAAAAAAAACCGCGTGTACTGGGTTTGTGAAAATTATTTCTCGACATTTTTTCACAATGATGAGTCTACGATCTTCTAAGCTCATCTAAAAAACTACAAAGTAGTGGCATTAAAACACATTAACAAGACTAACAATGTCCCGAGGCTAGCTATAACGATGAAATGCATATATTTATGCAAATATAAAAATTATATATTTATATAAAAATACATATAACTGAACTCGAAAATCAGCAATCACCTATGTGCATAAATATTAATAAACAACTCAGCTTATACACATCGTACGTAATTATCAAGCGTAAATTTCGAGCATGTAACCTGCGTATTAGTAAGAGAAAGCATTCTCATTTGATCATCGTTACAGGTTTGAGTACAGTAAAGGCGCTCGCTTCGTCAAGAATCTTCCCCCCGTTGACGATGTATTTATGACAGATAACATAATCATCAAAAGTTTTCCATAACCTACCCTGACCATGCATATTTGGCTAGGCCCATCCAAGGTGTATCTTCCGATGACGACGTTTTAGGAGATATTACAGACTCTACTCCTTTATCATGACAAATCTACATCAAAAAAACCAACGAAGATATGAGCATTTGACTGTCAAAATTGCGATTGTTTACAATAAATATCTTCAAAAGATAACAAAAGATAGCAGTCAAACGGTAGTTATTCGGTACACGTCAAAGATACAAGGGCCTCATGATCTTCTCATTGATACTTTTGGGGATGGAACTGACGACAAAAAGTAAGCAATTGAGAAAACTGATGATTTACAATTCATTTGGAGTTTGGAGTGACTGGGCGTCGTAGGTAGGGTGTCGTCTAAGGTACGGTGTCGTCCAAGTTGCCCTCGTTCTGCTATTGGCACGTATCCTATGTTCAGAATAACGAGACACAGCACGGTGCACTTCATGGGAAAAAATTCTTTCTTTTTCGTGCACGTAATTATCCCCTAGAGCTTAAGCAATGAAAAGAATAACTACCGTCTTTGAAAAACGCAAGGTTCAAAATTAGAGTAAACAAGAAAATCAACAGCAACATACGATTACTGGCTTTTGATACTTTTGTCCGACAGAGGACATGGGGGATGCACTGCTCTTACCCCACTAAAATGGGCACGCACGCACTCCCAAGCAAAACGCTCTAAAGTTTAAATGCACTTTTCAAGCACTTTTTAAACGCATGCGATAGCATTTCACATAAGTCGCTGCTGGTCCAGCGATTTAATAACAAGCAATTTTTGAGATCCCATAATTTTTCGGCCAGTTCGACACTTAACATATTACAATAAAAGTAAGCAGTAGGGAGGCTATCAAAACTAGGAATTGAAACGATGACGGAACGGCAGTCAAAACGACCCTGGTTTGAAAGAAAAGTGCGATAAATAATAAGAACATAAAGTCAGAGCTTTCATGTCCAATTTTTTTATCCAGAAAAACCACAAACTGGGTGTTAAATCAGGGATGCAAGGATCACCACACCAAGCTACGGGGCAGGGGAGGGAGGGAGGTCATCAATAGTATAAATTAATTTATCTCCAGAACATGATATCCAAAAAGGTACCTCGATATTAATCGACAAGTTACTAACCCTGCAAACAAACACCCGATTATCGTATTGCGCCTGGAATTTACAGCGACTTGAACAATGGTGACTTGTATCATCCTTTTCATGACCCATGCTACGCTCACATCGAGAACTACAACAAAAATTATCATTGGTCAGATCAAACTTGAAATTCATGGAAAATCAACGTGGGTGTTAAAAGTTACTATGTAGATTAGAATAAAATTATTATTGTTTGAGAAAACACGTGAATCGCGACTATAAATCACTTAAATAATCTACTTACGCCAGACGTAAGTAAAACAAAATATAAAATTACGTAATATTCACGTAATGCACTTTCTACCAAACAGTTCCGAAGGTATATTTCAGGTCACGCCGTCGTGACCTACTTCCATTAATATTCGATATCCACTCTGTTAGATATGCAGTCACACAGCTGCTACATGAGTTCTCAGACTTGGCAGTTCGAGTTTTACTTTACCGCGTCTGCAGCTTTAACGCAATGACTAGTGTCCACTGTGTGAGATGGGACTCAAGCGAACGAACGTTCCACACCTGGGTATTCGAACCAAACAATCCCACCACCACTTCGACTCCCGGCCCTCAATATTCCAATCCTGCCTCTAAAGTACTAGCTCTTTACTGTTTTCGTCTCTCAGACCTTTACGGGATGCTGACATCAGTTTCTAGACCCTCTTTGCGAAATGTAATCTTTGCAAAATTACGTCACCACAGGGATTAGAAACTAGTAGTCTCGCTGCATCTTCGTGTTGAATCTACCACCTGATTTTGGGTGACCTCTATGATGACATACTGTATTTCCTTTAGTCTCAACACTAGTTCCCAATCTTTTACTGAAGAACACTGGCATCTAGCTCTATAAAACCAAAAAACAGTTAATGCAACTTGTACAAGGCCTTTGTCGCCGCGTGGCCAAGTATTTGGAATGAGAGTCTCGCTATTTCAAGTCAAGCCTTGCTATAATACCCCTGAAAAGGACTATCCTGTCCTTGACTGTACAACAATGACAAATTCAGGCATTACGATACAAAAAGGTACATGCGCACCACGTTTGGCTGTTGTGTATACTCTTACATGGTGTTAATAAGAAATAAATCATGAACAAAAATGCCTACGTGTGCGATAAACTGTTTTATATGTGCCTGTTAACTGCGTTTTAAAGCGGCTGGCAGAAAACGGCACAATCAAGTACAAAACAATTCTTATACTATACCCAATTCCGCGTTTATTCTTCGCCCTAAAAGATGCGAGTGCTAGACGTTTCATTACCCTCTCTAATAGCTAGGCAGTAAAAATAAACGATTATACGCAATCTGACAGCTTTTTCTATAATTTTAGCCAGTTTCCTGTGTTATCACACAAACACTACATATTTTCAGAGATAACTGCAAAAGGTTCTGACAGTTCCCCACCAAATAGTACTCTCACAATCATGCCTTCATGACGTTCCTGCACGATCATCATAAACATCTCCGTACAGACAAACTTGGCCATGATCTTCCAGAGGCCTTCACGACTGACAGTATCAAAGTGTAGGGTCAGGTCAACGAATAACGTATACAGGTCGCAGTGCTATTTCTCACACTTTTCTTGCAGCTGCCTTTCAAGGAAGATCATGTCGACCCTTCCTCTGCTTTCAGGAAAGCCACATTGACTCTAAAACAATTCAAGGTGGTTGGACAGTCGATTAAGCATTAAGAGAGCTGGAGTGAGGTGCCGCGATGGTTACACAGTCCAACCCTACTTAACATTTTCACTTCAATATAATGCATTCCACGATATTTCTAATTTCGTCGTTCTTTCTTGGATTAGAACGGCAAGGTTTCTCATGTCACTATTACCAATAATACCCTCCTCGTAATTACTTTTTCCGCAGTGGAACGGACGGTGCCACGCCTTGCAGCAGATTTTGTGACAAATGACAAACTACACAGTAGTTATCTTAGGATTCAAAAGTAGCCCTGTAACCCACCCTTTCATCAATTGTTTCATGTAAATATAGCATATATATATAGCACTGCCTTAAATAATCACACATCCACCCTCCGCGACATCTCTTACTACTGTAACGCATAAAAGATTGAATACAAAAATGTTTACTTCATCAAGATGCCAAATAATATCAATGTTTAAGATGGATTTCCATGAAAATTTCGACCAAGGAAAGCCACCCATTTCCCCTCATATTTCACTATCTACTGAACGAAAAACACTACAATTTGGATTCTTTGTCGCTACTTCGTAACAAGAGTGCTGAACTTCTTGTTGGTTACAGGATAAGTTTACTCACGAAGAGTTTTAACGTTTAGTGACAAGGCAGTCAACTACAGTATTCTTTACAAATTTTAACACTTAAAATGGAATCAGGTATTTAGCTTTAGCGTCCCAATTTTAAGCCCATACATATCTGTACGAGGTTGAAATCACTGTTTTCAGCAAGTACCAGCAATGCTTGGTGAAGCGGTCGTCAACATTGAACCAAGCCTTGGAGTGGTGCTCACCCATACAACAAGTGTGATGGTGGCTTAATAAAGGTGAACGTACGTGTGGCCTACAATAACGATCGACTTCCACTTATTCGCTTCACATAACAGTAACATCAGGGGATTCCATTAAGCCAAAGAGTCATTGGTGCATGATAATAATACAGAATAAATCTGCCTTGTGCGACAAATGTTCCTTTTTACGTTAATTTGTTACGAGTATTTCCAAGTAAAATTAAAACTATGAAAAATATGAAGTACAGAACAGAAGAACTTGCAATACTTGCTATTGAAACGCACGAGAAGTATTTTAATTATAATTTGTGAAAAATACTAACTTGCACGATCTACACTTCAAAGCACACGTAAAGTATGCATCTGGAAAGCTGCTTGGAATCAGGTCGTCAATATCACCTCCAAATTTGTCATTTAAAAGCTAAAAAAAGAATAACCATGTTTCATAATAGTTGCCAAAGAAATAATTTGCTAAGTACATACGCTCATGAAGGGCAAAAATGGGGGGGCTCCATTAGCAACAAGAATGATGGAAAAAAGTGGGGGTCTTAATGACCAACGCAAGCGAAGAAGGGGCAAGTGTACACAGGCTAAATGCTGTATCAGGCTTTGGCAAAAAATTAATTAAAAATCCAGCAGTTGCACCTCCAATTCGTTTATTCTCTTGTCTTGCTGCTAGTGAAAAAATTCGTGAAAAACTAGGGGCCCGACAGAAACGTGCAGAAACAAATAAGGAGATTGTGTCAACATTTAAGACCCTATGACCATGCCCAAATCATCGACTGACCTTTATAAAATAGTTCTAAGCGTGTAGCCACCACATCAGCTTTGTTTTTAAAAGTAGATCACGTATATGACACTTCTAAAATACATATGTTACAGAATGTAGTGACCGATTTTGGCATATTTTGAAACACGAAACCTATCAACAGTTTCAGTGGTATTATCAACTTTGTTGTTACTAGGTGTAGAGACTGTTAACAAATTCACAACTACAATATCGCAGAAACCACAAACTTAACCAATCCAACTAATATCAAAGGTTTTAGCCCAAAAACCATATATGAATATTGTTTTAACGAAACCTAACTGAGAAAAGAAAGTACATGGTCTTCAAAAATTACCTTTAGCGCGTTAAAAATCACTGACAAGGGTCTCCGCGATCTGACGGCGTTGTTTTTTAGAAGAACATCGACGGCATCTTGAAGTACTTTGAAGTTCGTCGGAGAACTTTCAGTTTTCGTGCCAACGTATGACGTGCTGCTAAATGCTTGTGGATCCCGCCCGAAATTAACAAAATGTTCCCGAAGAATGTCTTCTGGTGCTTTATACTGGCTAAAAAGGATAACAGAAGTAACTCAAAATATAAAGTATGCGACACAAGCCTATTCTATCTGGCTTATTAAACCTGCATACAAATATCAGTTGCAGTGATCCCACTATAGCAAAAGCCTGTTTGTAAAGGTCACTCCCAAAATTCTTGACGAGGAGGTGGAAGTAGAAGACTTTAACGGAACAGTTCTTGTCATCATTCATACTAAAATGTGACCGAAACCACCTTCTGACCTATATCTTCATTATCGTGCCTTTTTATGAAGTTTGGTCAAATGTTCAAACTCCTAGGAAGTACATTGGGAGGCTGCTGTGATATTTTCTTCCAATATGCATAGTTTATTGAGAAAAGGCATGCTGAGGGAGCTGGGAGTGCGGTAACGGCGTTATCATAACTTAGATAATTGCTCGTAAATGACTATCCTCTCCAGGAAAGCACAGCTAACATAAGATTTCAAGACATCCATGCTGAGTCTGTCCATGGAACGATATTAGAATTTGTGGCTTGAAAAGTTGCGAAAACGAGAACCTCAATAAATATATTTTAAAAAGTCCGACTAACTGATTGATATACTGATTCGTCTTATCTGTAGGTGACTTACAATCTGGTCTTATCCTTAACATCAATTTTCTACTGATATTTCTCTGAACACAAGAGAGTGCTTGATTCATAAATGCAGAGCAGTATAGAAAGAGACACTAAAGGATGAGATTTTCAAATTCCCTACTCTGAGTTTCACATATTCATGATCATCAGGTAAATTTTATGTATGTATGTACGTACATACGTACGTATGTATGTCCATATGTATGTTTGTCTGTATGTCTGTATGTATGTATAAACTGATTACACCAGGCTATCTCTCCTTCCTACTGACAATACATGTGTACCCTGCAATAAGATCTGCAAATCTGTTTCTGGCCTGAAGAAACATATGATGATACACAACAAAGTTTTAAAGCATCCTGCCCCAAGTGGTTCAAGAAAAGAGTTCATCTGCCATATCTGTCTTGCACCAATGGTGTCCAAAGCAGGCCTTGCCAGTCACCTTCATGCCCACGGACATTCAACAAAAAAGTATTTAAGAAAGCGGTGAAGATGCAGGAGAAGAGATGCCAATCATCTCAGAACATATATGTATCTGTCAAAAGTTTTAGTTTTCGAGGGTAATAGCTACGTATGTTGGAAAAATGAAGATATTAGACTATTTTATGATT
>JAAAKL020003721.1:0-22456 GCA_010016065.2 Carybdea cf. marsupialis auct. non (Linnaeus, 1758)
AGCTATTGCTCAGACATGTTTACATACAATCTCATGTACATACATAAAAGAGGAATTAATCAGCTGGCATGGAAAGCAAAGAGTTGAGGTGGAACTGGCTCCTCACATCTGATATAGGAATAGTCATACCTGATGACCCAGCACCCTGGTGAATGTAAATAGGTACTAAATTTTTGTTAAAGATATAAAAATCTTCAGAACATGAGCTGCCACTGGTATGCATGCATGTAAATATGTATGCATCTATCTAAAGATCTATCTATGTGAGTGGGTATGGAGAAGTGAAACATATGCAACAGTTGACAAATTAAATCATGTATCTTTGTGATTTTTACGTAACATTTACATGCATTTATGCTTATAAATGTACTATATAAGTGACACAAAATATATGAGAATCTTCTAAAGAAGGATGCTCTTGGGATGACCGACTAGAACATATAAACTGAGACTACAACTTAGTCTCATACACAAAGAAGACTCATGTGGATAAGAATTTCCAACATGACTATATACCACTTCAAGTTGAACTTGCACTCTCTCTGTGATCACATGGACCAGCAATTTTTATGTCACTGAACAATTCTTTAAATAATACAGTATCATACAACATGTGATTTCCCATGCAAATAATGTCCCACATGCTGGCAGAGTTTCAAATTTATTCCAAATGCTGATACATTGCTGATACCAATCCAAACTATACCTGGGGCGGGATATTTGTTTATGATACATACTTGAAACAGATCTTATCTTTTCCATAATACATATAATACATGACAGAACAGGAATCTTCCCTTTCATAATACCTTGGCTCAGTGGCATGTTTAAGGGCATGCATGTCCTACTCTGCATAACTAATTGCTTGGAAAGACAGACTGTTCTCTTTCCTGTCTTTATCTTATTCTGCTACCTATGAGCAATATACTACGTTAACTACCTCAGTTAAAAAATCAACTCTTATACATTCCCCTAAGAAACAATAATTACATGGACTTCCAAAAATATAACTATTAGTAGGTATCATTTACAAGTCCATGCTTCCTGGCTGGCTTTGATTGATATAGTAAGATCAGCTCAGTGTATTTGGTCATGCTCCACTATATTGCACCATGTCATTTTGCTTATGAGCCACTATATACAACCTAGGTTTGGTCATGCTTAACAATAGACAAAAAACAGTGTGAGGTGTGCTCTAACTCAAAATTAGCCTGGGGTGAGAATATATTTGCCAAGAACTAACTTTCGCATTGATATTCATTCACAACTCATTGATTTCCACAGTTGTTGATTATTAGTATATTTCCTTGTTATGAACAATCATGTATTCTGAATGAAAAGAGGTTTTTATTGATTGGCTATTTCCCATTTAACTAAGAATGGCAGTTCTTTATGCTTTCAATATTCTTTCTTTTCAGGTAACTGTGTAGTTGTTACCGCTATAGAAACTCTGACAATTACTTCAAAAAGGTGTCCTACCAACCCATCCATGGTCGAGAAGAAATATAGCTTGGCAGAAGTAAATTGTTCTGCAATACCAAAATTGGTTGGATGGTTGCCTAGCCCAATATGGTATGTAAAATAATATTTTGCAAGGGTTTGAAAGTACTACTGAAATCCCTTCAGGCCCTATGATCCAACTGTGATTTTAAATTTCCACAGTAGTTTAATAGCTATCTATTCTATTTCATGGCTGGTGTGTTCAGATCAGTATCATTTAAGCTTAGGTTGAGATACCATACACCAACAGTCCTAAAAATGAGTCACTGCAACCCCAAAGGAAGCTATCTAGATGAATTGAAAAGGAAGACAAGCAAAGGGATGAAATGAGGAACCATCATAACTTTACATAAAAACCCAAGGGTTAAATTTAAGAACTTTTACGGTTTTCCTATCATGACAGTCAGCTAAATCCTAAAGACTTCAAAATTACTGAAACACATTTGGACAGAGACAAATCTGTAATGATATGTTACCTGGAAATCTTGATGTGTTTTATATGCTACTTTGTAGGTATATGTCATAATGTGGGTGGTAAGAAATTGGCACATAAAATTTTGTTTTATGAAGAATTGTTACTACTACAGAAACCCTACCATTTAATTAGGTCCTTCAAAGCCTGAGAAATGAGAACAGCTGCTCTGTATTAGATCTAAAATAGTTCAATAACAATGAATAATGCAGAATTTGGGAAAAGGAAGTCGTTTTGCCAACTTTCTTTATGACCCGTAGGCATAACAAGTTTATGTGTATGTGTATCAGCTGTAGAATTAGAAGGAGATCTTATATCGAGGATAGCTTTGGCAAAGTATTATTCCTGAAAGCTGTATTTTGCCATGATGTCTATTGCTGCAGCAGTGATGATAGAGGGGCTTTCAGATTGCAAGCATGGTAAGTTTTTTAACCTGACAAGCTCCAGACTTATTGAGAAATAGAATCACACTGATCCTTAGTAAAGCTTTAACTCCTGATAAATATGATGCACTATATTCAGTGACAGGAGGGCAAATACTCTTCACCTATCGAGGCACTGACTACTATAAAAAATCACCTACCAAAAAAATTAAAAATATAATAACAATATCTCCAGATATATATGACATACTACATGTGCAGTAAAGGATATCTGAAATGCTTACACTACTTAGACTATAAAACTCTTTAATTGCTGTTTCAAGTACCTCAGTTGTAAGCTCTTTCAGTTGTCCTCATGGACATACATTTATATGAGGTGTATCATAGGGCAAACGAAAGTTGGGTATTTGTGTAGAGCACAAATGGATAAGGATACTGTAAATCAATGAGAGGGTTAAAATTCTCTTTGTGACTTACAATGAGATGATTTGTCAAGAAACCAGGAAGACAGGATATTCTTCTAAAGTTACCACTGCAAATCTGTCCCTTAACATTCTAGCTGGATGATTACACTGCTGGTTGGGGTGTCCCTTTATTGATTTCACATTTTAGTTATTGGCTACAAGCACTATCATTTCTTGGCCACTTGTCCAAAATACCAAAATAAAAGTTGTAGATTACTAACAAAGTCATTCAATAACTTAAGTCAGGTTCAATTGACGAAGGATGTTTTACAAAATCTGCTGATATCACCACAAACATACAACGTTGTATGTCCTCAATTACACTTGCCTTGGTTTAATCATAACATGCATCTTCAACTTTTCGTTTGTCTTTGCCATAACAACATAACTGTCAAACAGGTGCTCTTTTAAAATCTGAGAATGGGATGCTGCAGTGACAAAACACAACTTACAGACATTACCCTACCCTTTCTCTCACAGACTGTCAATGAACTTTAATATTTCTAATGAGATTGGTGGATACTTATGCTTAAGTTCTTGTCAAAGGACAGCAGCTTTGAATACACTCATAAGACGTTTCTAATGCAACTTGCAAAGGATATATAAGTTCATTCATTCAGATTACACTTGGAATACATTTTTAAGACAGTTCTAATGCAATTTCCACACAATTGATGCAACGTTCAGATTACACTTGGAATACGCTGATAAGACGGATCCTGGAAGTCTGGGAAAGCACTTTTGGCTTCCAGCGGCCTCTAAGGCTGAAGATCAGCTAACAACCTACCCCTGGTCCAAGAGAGTGTCCATACAAAGTTTCATGATAGCCAAAGCGGTGTGGCCACCTATTCTGCTTACACACACTCTCGCTTATTATGATAGATTAAGAAAACACTGCAAAGAAGTCTTAACATGGAATCTCCCCGTTCCGCTAAATACCGGTAATGTACATACCGGCACGGGTTTAAAATTATTACCTTCCTAAATATACCTTTGATGTGGCTTCGGCATGAAACCCCGTAACACAAGGAAGGGCTGGTGGTGTAGAAAGTGTAACGCTCGTTTCCTTACGAGACGTGATGACACTAAGATAGCATTACTTTCATATCCAGCGAAGACTTCTTTTAGACATGACGAAAGAAATGGCAACATTCGTGTCCCTCGCTGGTTTTTGACAATAGTGGTGGCGAATGCTATGTATGTTCAACAAAGCGTTTGTTATTTTGTTGATAATAATAGCCGGCTCGACACAAGAACCAGTTGGGCCACATAAACACTCATTCTTTTAACTCTTTGAGTAAAGTCCTTTTAATGAAAATGAGGATAAGATCGCTTGCTTTTAGAGATAAGATTCGCCTATGGCATAATCGAACATCAAGAGTTGAACTTTATAAAATCTAATGGAACATCAGTGATGTCACAAAGATGATCGTACAAGAGGAGATTGGTTAATCATCGAATAACACGACGTAGTCAAAATACTGTATGATGAACTACCACTTAAGGCAGCGCTGAGCGAAACCCATTTGATCAGTTGAGGTCGATATCCCTTCCAACAAATATCACTGTAATAAATAGGATGTCAGACCCAAGTCAACGAACCGGCTTTGGACCCAAGCGATATTTATAACAATTCAATCGTCCTGGGTAGTGGTTGGTGGTGACAATGAGTCAGTTAAGCGCTGTCAACTGGAAAAGGCCAAAAGATGTACAATAAATGATACGGTCTAGATATTCGATCTAAAATTCACTGCGTGTACGAGTATTAAAAGATCTAAAAAGCAAGAGAAACTTCTGCTTACAGGTGACTTAATTGTTTTACGTATTGAAACCGTCGGCGTTAAGTGTTGATCTAATATCACGTTTTGCTCGCCTGTTGCAAATTCGTTTCTACAAAATGAAGTCTGCGGTTCCAGAGTAGCTCTTTAAGGAAGCAGCTCCATCAAATATCAGACGCTTTTCGTATGTAGACAATCAAATACAACGTAAAGAGTAATTTTTCCGTAGGCAGAGAGAACAAAGCAAGGACTAACAATCTTTAGCCGCGGTTAATCCTCTCTGAGATTTTTGTCAGTATGATCATGATAGTAAACATATTTACGAAGTACCTGTGTAAGCGACTTACCAACGAGCCAGTTCTGTTGAGTTTGGTTTATTTGCGCCATGGCAGTATGAACGTTTCCCTTCAGTCCTAGATAGTCTCATCGTAGAGACATTGACTTTAAATGCACTACTTGTATTCTCCGATCACTACCTCGTACATCAGTCCCTTCCCTCAATCGCCTTACAATTACGATCTGCTTCACAAGCACAGACTACGTTATTTTGTCTCCCTGTGGTATTGTACAGAGCAACACTGTAAACTCAATCCCAGATTCCAGCGGCAGAAAACGGAAATACTTCAGGGAAGAGGATCATCCGAATCTGCACTAACACTCTCCCTTTTGTTTTCATTACACAAGCACATTTTAGACGGAAAGCATTCGATGTGTATATGACTAAGCGGTTTTGATATTTCCTCTGATTATGTCATACTGCAGTTTCTGCCGGTGTGGCAGAAAAACGATTCCTATTCTCATCTGTAGACAGATTACGGGACATTCTTTCACTACGTTAAGCAAAGCTAGATACTCGTGTAAGCGGAGGAGGGAATGAAGCGGGAGCTTTCTATGCGGATGGCGCAGACCCCCTTCGTCACCCCAATAGGTCTTTTAAAGAATCACCAGGAAATAAATTTCATAAGAGACTATTTTCCCACACGCAGGACAAATGTTTATAGCAGTTTTGTAACTGAAGTTTTTATCCTGTAAAAACATTCTTAATAATAATAATAATTCAAGAAAATTTTAACACCTATTAAAGACTCATTTCTACATTTTTCTGAAGTTGAATTTCTGAGAGGAGGATGTAAGAATAAAATCAAGTGTAGAAAAATTTCATCATGGGGACCTAGGTTAGTTGAGAGAGCGCGTTCCACGGGTGCGATGGTTTCAGGTTTGAGTCCTATTGGTGTCGTATCACATGTCCTTCGGAAGGAAGGTGAACTACTTTCCAGGGCTCTGACTGTAGGATCTGGTTTTGAACCAAACCGTAGGGTCATAATTCAGTATAATGGCGCACATCGGTCTGTCTCAAGAGGGCTATGTCCCAATCGAAGGTGCAAGGCAACCTTTTGCGGCGAGCACCCAGATAACTGCACTACAGGTTAAGTTCTTGAAATTGCAAAATTTGCTCATTAAAAGTTACACATTTTGTCAAAATTGCCCAGTCTAAATGACTTTGGTTCCGTGGGGAGGGTATTGCTTACTAGCTCCACCTCCTGCGTACATATGTGATCGAGGGACATGCCAGAAACAGACCATTTTTGTTACAGCGGGTGACCTCAAAAGTATTTTAGTCTGTTCTCTAAGACCATTTATTGATTGCCTTGCAAGTCAAGTATTAACAGTAAAATATGTCCCCAGACTGCCACTCGTATTCGAGCTTCAACTTTACAAACAGTCGACTCATTTCTTTATCCTGTCGGCAACAAACATCTCTTCCAGCCGCTCTCTTTGCGGGAGGCTCTTCACGACAAGTGTGATACCGTGGTAAGACTTCATGTTAAACTTTAGGTACCAAACGTCTCTGACTTTAATGGGATCCAAGCGTAGGGCAACAGGTCCTTCGATACGATTGATGGTTTATTAACAATATCCGTCGATGTGTGAGAAATGTAAATGCTGCAGAAGGACATCGGAAACGTCTAAAACTTGTGAACAACCGGTGGCTTTACCCCTTAGAATCGACGATGTAGTTGACCATAAACTATATATTAAAAGTTGTACATCAGTGCACACGAGACTACAATCACTTCGAAACTAAACAGACTGTCTTGAGTTTGCAGTGCTACAATACGCTCTACTAGTTGTGGGGTTTCAATCAAAAGAGTGCAAGCGTCTGAAAAGAGAGCAACCATTCCCATGTTATGTAAGTCTAAAACATTGCACCCATGTAGAATTTAAAACTTTGCAAAGACCCTTCTTGATTCTCAAGCAACAACTGTGAGTCTGTGATTAATTTAGCAAATGGCAATAAAAACTATGAACAAGTGGTTGATATATGGAAGATGAGCTTTTTCCAAAGTATTGTTTATAGGTATAGACTGAAGCAGTGTCTATCTATCTGCATTTTGAAGGGACCTTGCAGAAAATTTTTAATACGATCATAAACGATGCTACAAATGCGAAGGTCCTTGAGGATGATGTGATTCTAAAATCAGTGGCATTGTCAGAGGGCAGGCTGGGCCTGACCTGATATTTTCAGCGATTTGTCGATATTTTTACTCATTAAATGACACAGCGATTTATAAGAACCTTTCACTCGATCTGACCCCAAATAATCACAGACCAGCGTGAACAACACGTGTTCATTACCTGGTATCTCAAGATGCGTTTGTTGATCTCAGGCACAGAAAAATCCACCTGACCAACGTCATAGACTTTTCCTGGTTGTGACATCTGATTGGGAATTAGAAACTTCGAGACATTTGTTTCCAGGAATCTTGTCATGCCTCTAGCTCCAAGACAAGACCGCCTTAAAAGGAAACTAGAAGGCTTCATAAGAAACAGGGGGAAAGATTCAGATATTTACTCACACGGCCTTTATGATTCTTTGTAAAAATTATTGGAAAAAATAAGGACCTCCGTTCCTTTTCTTCCCAATCAGCAATGATTCGTTTAATAATCTATTGTTCTTGAGCGAATCAAAATCTGGCTGACTTTTTTATTTAAGCACAAGTGAGTTTACCGAGTGATTCCCTCCCGTTGAAAAAAAACCAGTTTATTTGCTAAGCAGCATCGATTTGAATACTGTTTTTTATATTGGTGGCATACTCGATTTCGAGCGTGGCCTATTGCCCAAAACACAAAGTACGTACTAAAAAAACTCACTGAGGCTGATACGACAGTGCCTGTGTAGAAGATTACCAGGACGCAATGCCGACCGATCTCTTGATTTCGCTTTCTTCACAAAATCATGCATTCTGGATATGGACATACGCATCCCGTATTGAAATAGTTAGAGTTCTGTTCCGAATCACTGACTTTCAGTCTAAAACAATTACTATGGTTAAAATAATCAATCAGAAGTTAGCTTACCTCGTGTTCGTGTAAAGTTAGTTCTCTAGCTTTTATATCCTGCCTTTTATCTTCAGTGTTAATACAAGTCAGACATGTGATCTTTATGTCTTCATATTACTACTTATTTACCAGGTGGAAGGAGCACACGAGCTTACTTCATATGTTCTGAGTACTTTAAGGGGGATGAAAAAGAGTGATTAAATACACAGGAGTATCTTAAGTAGTAATTTCAGCGAGTTGGATGTGGGCTGGTTAGACTGGTGAATCGTCAAAATGTCTCTGGAGAAAAAACAAAAAGGCTGGCCCCCTTGGACTAAAATTCACTTAGCAATCTGACTGAAACGATATAGCCTGATCCTCCATCCAGTTATAATGATTTTAAGTGCGCGAAAGAGCGGAATTTGACGAAGGTAAATCATAAATACGCAGCTCGCCATCATCAATACAACGGTCAACCTTCATCATACAAAACGTGATCAAATTGACCCGGTCAATCAACGGCATAATTGACCTCGTTTGAGCAGGGGGGCTAATTTTGGAACAGAAATCATTGGCGGGGCCTAAAGAAGAAAGAAATGATTAAAGAAAAATTTTTTTATTGCTTTCCCAGGGAGGCTATATGAAATTAGGAAATCTGCCGGGAGGGGCTAAGCCCCTCCTTGCCCCTCCTCAGCTACAGGCCTGCTGTTAATGCTTATATAGGAAAACATCTTGCTACCGGCGACTGAAACGGTTTTTAAAACACGGTCGAGGACCACAGAATATAAACATTTGAGAGATCTTTAACTTTTTAGAGATCTTAAATACTGCAGACTCATTTAAAAATAAGAACTGGAAAGTTAGACTTGCGACTGAATTTTATCACTTCCAGGATTATGAATATCATAATCACAATCTTTGATAAAATTTTACCAAGTTTTATCGAAAATGGTAAAATAGTGTTAATTAACTGATCTTCTCTCTATGTCATAAAGTAACTTCTAATATCCTGGTGAGCCTACACATTGATAGCAAGTGTAATAATTGAACTATTTTACATGTCCCTCACGTTAAGCTATAAGCCTTCTTGAAAGCCATACCGATGTTTGATACCTTAAACTCAGCTTGTTCATGATTTATTGTTAAGATGGTTGACTATCCGCCTCAATTTTCATGTGAAATTGTTTCTATCAAAAAGAGCATATATGACAGTAAAATTCGTGATATACGGATAAAGTATCACATTTTGCTACTAAGGGCTCCAATTATCTGTCTTGCATGGCTGATGTACACGATGTGGACATCACATCCAGGAGGCGACGGGAACAAATCAGGGAATTTGCCCTTTCTTGGAATTAAAGGGCTACAGTTGAGATTTTACAATAATAATAGAGACAGGTAAATGGTTTACGAGTATTTAAATGTGGTATGATCTATATCAGCAGACAATGGAACTACACAAGAAGGTAAAGTCTCAGGGAATACATTACAAACATAGAATTCTGCAAGACCGATCATATCCCATTGGAAGGATTTACAAATTCCGTCAGCTGTCTAAAGCTGCCGCTCCCAAGTTATCTGAGGATGAAAATATCTGCGCCCCTATGATAAGAGAGGGCTACGTATCTCAGGATACCATGCTTCAATGTTTCTCCGAATTGGTCACACCCAATGAAACGTCTTATGGACGTGTGGACTCCTATGTTCTCATCCCTTTTACAGCCTAAATATTTGCTATTCTTCTGAAACAAAGTCGAGATTTCTCCTTTATTTTGTAAGATTACTCCTTTGCAAATAAAGTTAACAGTCGTTCTCAGAAGGAGAGAAATAATGGGACATTAATAGAATAATTGAGCATCGGAATAGCGACAAAATTGATTGATGAGTTCAAATTACATGTTTTGAAGATGTAACAATGAAAATGAACCATACACTCTTATGGATGCATACTTGCTGCTGAAATCTGCTAGCGCGATTCACATTTTGAGAAATCTGCGATCTGAAACTTGTGCAGTAGCAATATCCAGACTGGTTTTTGTACATTCCCATAAATAGGATGGGGAGGGGAAGGGGGAGGGGGAGTAGTAGATCAGCTGCGATATTTATGCATATAACTGAATATTTGTTGTTTAGGTATGAAACATGACAGAATTGTTTATCTGTGGAATTAGAGGCAATCACATTTCAGTAGAGCGGGGAATTGGCAAGAACCTAAATACCTTTCAACAAACCATTGTTGGAATACAATCAACTATTAAAATGTAAAATACATTTCATTTTTAAACCTTGAAAGATCATCAACATAATAAACATATTGATTTTTGGTATCCAATATGCTTGATTTGTGCCTGAAACGGGTTTATTTTAAGTGTTTCTGCGGGCAAACACTTAGTGATCTTTGTTAGCGACTCTGATTATTACGTTGTCAGCAGATTTTTGCAGATGACCTTTTCAATACACTCCTGAGTAAATACGAGGAAAAGTCAAGTTTCCAAGAGATTGGGCAAGTCATTCATGGCAAGTTATAGAAACAAACGCCTATTAGCCCTCCTCTCCAGCCTGCTTGAGATGAAAGAGTTTTGAAGGATTGAAGATAGGGTTTTTTGATTATTTAAACTTGGAAGAGAAGCTACGAATCATAGCTAGTTACCAGGCTACATCCGTACAAAGAGAAATGACTATATATCTAAATTGACTTTTACGAGCTTGTGGTCAGCTTTGTCTTGGTTAGTTATTTTCTTCCTCCTGCTTATTATTCTGCATTAGAGCTCCAAAATATGTCCACATTTGCTCAATATTCCTGATCTAGTTACTTAAGAAGATTAAATATTTCTATTTCCGTCAAACCCCATAGTTATGGGAGAAAAAGACGTTAAACGGAGAAAGTAAAGTAAGTATTAAACATTTCTATTCGTCGATCTAATTATTTGCTTTGTTTTGACGTTTTATATCTTTTCTGACAGTTTTAACAATGCCAGATTCTCTTTTTGTTTGGTTCTTCCAAGACTGCCATTGCTTGTATCACTAGAGACCGCAACAGACCTTAGCAAGATGCCTGAAACATTTTGTAGTTTCCATCTTTCTGAAATTTTTAAAGTTTATGATTTCAAATAGTTTTGTGTCTAGTGTACTTTCCGCCGTATGATGTTGAGGAAGTTTAATGGGATGTCCATTTGAAACTTATCAACTACATTTTGAAGTTTTTTAACCATGTTCTTTTGTTGGCAATTGAAAGATAATTGGATAAATTATGCATTGTTACACAGGAACATGATTGTTTCTCGCCCTTGCAAAACCTAAACTTAAACCTAAATCTAAAAGTATACTTTCGCGTTTGCTAGTAAAGAAAGATTTTATTTGCTTATATACTTCTTCTCTTCCCAATATTTGTTCCCTTGTAACATCACTTTATTATCATCAAGTCATCAATGATTTCACCACTAAGAGGTATTGTCAAGTATGACCTTTCCAGAAGCCAGAGAGAAAAGGGCACTTAAATTGTAGTAGGAAAAGGAGGAACGGATAATTCGGAAAAGGGCATTACCCCCACCCCCTGCTGTGCGCATAAGGGCAGTTGATTAAAACAAAGACAAATAGTTGTCTGGAAAAGTAGGTGATGCTAACATTCCTCTTGCAGATTTCTCCTAATTTGAATCTCACGAAAACCTGTTACTCTTTGACAATCCATCTTTCTCTCATTACGAGACATCTGATAACGTTATAAAGTATTAGAGTTTCAGTGTCAATAGCATGTCAAGCAGGGAGATCACATAATCTCACCATGGCTACAAATTTTTCTTAATCCACATTTCGGGAAGTTTGAGTAAAGGCATCACATCAAGAAAATTGAAAATAAGTGACTTGTACATCATTTAAAATAGGTTCCCAATATTTCATTAACTGCTGAGTATTTGATGCCGCTGGTGCATAGGGGACACTGAATAAACATTAAGTGAGTGCTGTTGCTAGTTATACGTTATGAAAAGTGGGGTCAAAGGCGGACTCTCGCTTGCGCCCTGCATATCTTTGGTGCCTTTCCCTCTAGGTGTGGGAGAGTTAAATCAGTTTACTTACACAGACCTATGATGTTGAAAGTTGAACATAATTGTACACCACTTAAACCTGTTACTTACTGAGGTAAGAGATCACGAAGGTCGTGCGAAGGTTATCTCAAGCATCTAGTGATATGTAAGAGGTTACTGTACTCTTTCGCTGTTAAGGAGCCAAAGAAAACTTGTGAATTAAACAGTTTACTTTACTAACTAATATCACACCAGTTAAAGGCCTTTCTGGTAAACCTCCTTAAATTGGACGCAGATTCCGGCGAAAACAACAAATCATACGGGAGTAATTATCAGGAGCCAATGCAAAGTAAATCGTTAAAGTAGAAGATGATACTTCGCCTTCTTTACTGTTGATATTTCCAGGATCGTAAAATTAGGAATGTGCTGCTATGTTAAGAAACTCTTGGGTCTACCTGATTCAGAACACATATCACTAGTGCGCAGGTCATAGTTTTGATTACTATTGGCAACAGAAACATATTTTTTCAAACTTTCTCTTCTTAATGACTTGCACTAATATCCCTTTCAAAACATACGCACATAAATTTTAGTAGAGGCATTCGCGTCAACCATTGGCAAAAAGAAAGATAAGATCAACATATTCTCAATATATTGCTTTTAACAATTTCTTGTTCTCAGAACGATGTTGTTTCTCTTAAACATTTCGTGAAGGCTTGTGATTTCGATAGGTATAGTATAGGAGAGTGATTTCGTAATATCTACTCTTGGCCTTAAGAATCGTGTTGAGTAAAACCAGAGATTATGAAACATGTGTTTTAAAATCTCTGGTGAAACAAAGCACAAACCAGAAAGATTGAATTAAGATATCTCCAGGCAGGATAAACACTGACTGATAAATTGACCAAACTATCATCTAAATTATTGTTTGAAAATCTCAAAGTATGGTGAACGTTTAGGAAGAACGTTGAGGAACCTGACATTATAAAACTTATTTATCGGATTTTAGTTTTTGGGGAAGCTGAAGTGACAAGACGATTACGCTCAAATGTAGCCAACAAGAGATTAGTCTTGAGAGGAAGATAAAGGTATGTTTACTGATATGGCATGAAAAAATCACGAAATTGGTACTATCCTTAAGTAAGTAAGTATAGTTGTAATCACTTGTCGAATCTTTAATTGGGTCAAGGCAGTGGTCTGAGATCTCTCTCTCTCTCTCTAGGTGCCGTGCTTCTTCAAAGCGTTGGCTGTCATGGTCCTCCACTCTACCCTGTTCTTAGCTGTCTTCATCAATTCTTTAGCTTCTACATTTGCCCATGTGCTCAAAGCCTTCAAGTATCCAACTCTTGGTCTTCCTCTTCCTTTCTTGCCTTCTATCTTTCCAGTAACTGCTAGGTGCTCCAAGCCTTCCCTTCTCATCACGTGCCCAAAAAGCTTCATCTGCCTTTTTCTGATTGATTTTAGCAGTCCCCTGTCCGTTCCCACTATTCTCAAAACTTCTTCATTGCTTGTGTGCTCAGTCCATGAAACCCTCATCATCATCCTTAGAAACCACATTTCTGCTGCCTGCACTCGGTCTACCATTGGTTTTGAGATGGTCCAACATTTACAGCCATAAGATAATATAGGATATATGTTGCAGTGTATAATCCTGATTTTAGTGGCTATTGACATTTTACGATTTTTGTGGTCTGAGATAGAGGGAGAAAATAACAACACATGAGATGTATCTTTACTACGTATCACTCTAGGCTGATCAATTTTTAAGTCAAGCTTTATCAAAATCTCATTCACAAAAGAGTATGAAATTATACGTGTTCTTGTATGTAGGAATAATTTTGTATCCTCTGCCTCAGATACTAAACCTAACGAAAGTACTTAGCATCGCAACTTCTTAGTTGCCATGGACTTCATGGACTAAGTGTACTCATTTATAGATTCCAACCTCTGTAATCTTTGACAGCTATGCTTAATTGAGGGATCGGTAACTTCTGTCCATACGGATTCCAGGAATAAAGCAAATCGATACAGAACTATAGCTACAAAGTGCAAATAACTCTTTCATTCCGTTCCATGACATACCAAAAAGGGTAAATGACCATTGAACTGAACGTTTTGAACTGGGTATTCTTCCCTGCTACTCCTCTGCCTGATTGGTCATCATTTAATGACGGAGACCTAAACAGTATTGAAGGCAAAAGCAACTCATTGTTTGGGCATGCGAAATTCCTTTCATTTCTGTATCCAGGCTTTCCCGGGATTCTTTTACATGCACGAGTAGGGCTCAGATGTAGAAAGCTACGTGAAACGATAATTTCATATCTCTATGACGTAGAAAAATATGCTAAGTATATCTGTATGAGGCAACGATTCTGCAGTAACATCATAATGTAATGTTTAAGCATATAAGAAGTTCCGTTTACGAGTAGGAAAAGGTAGACTGGCATGGACATTGATATTCCACTGAAATCAAAGAAGACCTTTTCCAGATATGATAAATCGCGATTGCTAACGGGAGGTGGAACACGCGACAAAATTTATAAGAAAACGTAAACAAGATGAAAGCTGTCTCATTCTATTTGGTAGGCGAAAAACCTACACTGAATTCGGTTTATCTGTTGACTTATAAATCTGAAATATCACTGTAGAAACGGAAAATGTCTTCCTCAGAACTTGAAACCAGGACACCTTCAAAACAAGTTTCTCTTTGTTTACAGAAAACTAGAGACGAACCAGCGGCCATCCGATTCTGACTGATTAGCCAGATCCACTGTCGCTTTTCTTGCTTTCATTCAAAAGTTGTGTTAGAGCGTAGCACACACTTTCAACGGGTTTCTGAAGTCATAATCGACTCGCTCAGTTTTCCTCATTTTGCCACTTTTTCAAACTAAATGCCCCCGACTATCGCTTTTAAAATTTGAATAACGTATGTATTTGAACACTATTTTGTGGGGTTGGGGAGGGGGTTCTCTTTTTGCAAGTTTTTTTCTGCCAATTCTGGCCCTTTAAACTTGTGAGAGTTTAAATTTTCTGCATAAACGAAAGCAATTAAATACGGCTTAAGTAGTGACGATGCAATATTTGGTGGCATGGTAAGATGTGTGGTGGAAATCTTTGTTTCGCCGAAACGACCTTCAAGTTTTACAAAAATAGGATTTACTCTTGACGGAAATATCTGGTATCTATCGAAAGGTCTTGCAGTAATTTGTCATTGATCTATGGGAATATTTTGAGGACACTATTTTTTATGTGACCAAAGTTGCAGCTAGCAAAACGGGAATTCTCTTTACGGAGAGAGGATACTCCGCTAAGTCGCCGTTCTTAAAACTCGAAGCGGGACGCTCAGTCCCCTTTCCAAAGAACGAATGGTGGAGTGTGGTCCTCTCGTACTACATTTATGAGTGAATTATCCACTGGTTACAACATTTCAATAAATGAATGACCTCTTTACTGATCAGTATGGGTAAAACCTCCTAAGACTCGTGATTTCGTCTTAATGGACTTGTTCAAGGGCGTGGCACTTAGTTGCGGGCTACCACAAAGTACCAAACATACTAGTTGGCAGGAGAGTTTGTGTCAGTGCGATACAATTGATGGTAAGATAGCCCCTTCTATTCTCCCATTATGACAGTACGGAATGTTTGCATGGCATGCAACTGTGAGGTGCCAACACTGTGAAATATGAGTGTCAACTAAAACCCCAGATAATTTTCTTCTAAACTCTGCCTCTAAATGCCTTTAGTTGTATTCTTTAAATCAGATACCCTTAATAAGCAGAAGGGTCAATACTACAACTACCCTAAACAGTAACATCGGCAAACAGACTTACTAATAAATAACTTGTAGATGGGACGTGAACAATGAATGCGCCTTAATTTGGACTGACAGACGGTGGCCATCAAGCCATTAAACCCGGGCCACCGCTCAATAGGACGACATCTTAGATATTGCGCACAACAGATGCTACACCCTATTCTTGCCAAAAGGTGAGGAAACTCTTAGGTCCCTCCATACCTGGTCATAACAGCCAGCAGAGATTATGTGTTTTAAAATCTCTGCAGCCACTAAAGCTTGGTTTCCACATTTGACAGGCTTGTCCATGTCATTATTGTCGTTGTCGATGTCTTGCCTAAAGACACAGTAGGAACTGGTTGGTTGGTCTAGTTTTGATTGACAGCTAACGGCATCAGGCTTGTCGAGCAGAATGAAAAACTTTTCATTCTTGCAAGAGAAGGCTTTTCGTGTTCCTTTGTTCTCGGCATTCTTTTACGCGAAGATTGCAAGTATGGACCTCGTTTGAATGAAGGTATAACCTGAAGTAGTTGCGAAACATCGCGAAGCAATGACGTTACGCAAAAATCTTCATGATTACACTTAGGCTGGTAACACTAACAGGAAGTATGACTCTCTATCATTTGTTTTCATTTCCTGCACTAATGTATGATATTCTTCGAGTTACTTCCTCTTGAAGAAAATGTCACAAACCCAAAAAATTCGATCCCTTCTTAACGTTTCCCATTCACAAAGTAGAAAATTGTATCTAAGTACATTGCTTTACCTTAGAACTGATAACAATCGAAGCAAGGCAATACTCTGTTCGTCAATATCAGCAATTTCACTGCAATTCTCGCATGTACAAGCTCGTGAAAATTCACACATAAACTATTTGATTATTCATAGTTGTCTCTTCCGAGATGTGTCAATCAAACACAGATGCTCAGCAAAGACATCAACATCGACAACGACATGGACATGGACAAGCAATGGAAACCAAGCTTAACGTATTTGCCGGGGAACAAGCTGCGTGTGCTCAAGTGTAGAACTGTCTCTTGGGGAAATCGCGTGATACAACAATTTTTTTCAACAATAATATACCTGTCAAAGAAATTATACGAATATAGGCAGGTGCTGATATAAGGTTATTTCTAAACATAACGCGTCTCTATACTTCCCTTAACCAACGTTATTCTCTTTTGGAAAAGTATAATGTGTCGGAAGTCGCATTTCAGTTTCGATTAGTGTTACCTGTTATGGCATGCTAAGATGATGTCAGCTCAGATTACCTCATATTCTAGGGGTTTCATCTTTCTAAGCTTCCCTGTCGCTCGCTGTTCGTAGAAAATGGAACGAGGAATATATGGTTTAAGCAAACATCTCAAATCAGTGGTTTCAAGTAATTTTGCGTTACTGACGTTACCTCTTTGAACTTCCCGTCTCGTAAGATGAACTAGGTGGCAACAGTATCCTCCATGTGGAAACGATCAAGACATGCTGTTTTGTCCATGTTTGTCCAGTTCAGGTGATGATATCCAAATACACCAGGGTTTGTCAAGAATAAATCGATACATCCTTTAGGATAAAGTAGATAATTGTATGAAAAGGGTCAATTAGCAATAATCGGCAAAAGCAGTGGCATGACTACGGTGGGGGTGGCTATAGGGGACATGTCTCTCCCCGGGCAAGTCAATTTCGTAATTCTTCCAAAGCCGACCTTAAAATTGCGGTCAGTAATGAGTATACGTTTTAGATGGTTTGACATCATGAATCTTGTCATTATTACGTGGTTTGAAGGTGAGGTATCTAGCTTTCTCAATTTTACAGTAAATCCCTCTTCTATCATTATCCTGGTGTATGCGTCGAACTTTCCATGTGCCGAACTAAATGAATTTTGCCTCATTGTTTGAGGAGAGCCTTCTCAGGGAGAGTCTACTACTTTAGTCGCAGTTGAATTAAATTTTTGGATAAGAACCCTCCCGTTTGAAACGGCTGCCCTCGCCCCCGGGTCAAAGGCATGCCATAGTTGTAACTGTGCCCTCTCTTTTCTCCTCCTTGGCAAGTGTCATTTGGTGGGCAAAGCCAGTTGAAACGTCTTCATAGCTGTACGTTCTCAAGAGTGTTATCATCACCATGGCACATCAGCAAACCCACTTGCCAAAATTAAGAAGCTAGGGACTTGTATTGTTCATACCGTATTTCCTCTAATAAACGCTGCGGCGTTTATGAAAAAATCCAAGTCTTAGGTGAGGTGTTCATTAGGAGGTGGCGTATATTAGAGGGCGGCGTTTATTAGAGGAAATACGGTATTCACTTCTTCCGTGAATCGATTTATCTCTAGAAATTTCCTGATCAATAGACCAATCGGTAAACTGACGCAAGGCGTGTCACATGTTAAACTATAAGACTTCCAGTACCTTTTATTTCATCTTCTCAAAGAAGTAGGTGCTCAGTTATTTATCCCGGCTCTCGTCGAGTTCATTTAGATTTTTTGAAATTCATATATACGTAAAATAAACCAGGCAATTATTAGTGAGAAATATGGGGCCCTTACTCCTTTATCTGTGAGCGTTATGCAATTTATAGATTTCAAATGGAAAAGATTTGTAGAAATGCTTTTAGAACTGTCCTAAGCTTCTCTTATTATCAAAATTTGAGACTTTCTTCGATCTCCTTGTATGATTTAGAAAACACGTTTCTGTGCTTAATCGCATGGACATCAAATTGATTGTTTGAAACTTTTCCCTACAGGATAATTCTATTGATTAAATTAATAGCTAGGAAAACATTTCTATTACTATAAGAACTACACTTATATTAAGGAAAGAGAAGAAAAAATGTTGACCTTTTGCCAGCCTTTTCTTTGCTTATGCACTAGTGTCTAATTCTTTTGAGTGGTATTGTTGTTAAACTGTCTATCAAACTTCCATTCTATAATGCACCTATTTGTCTTACTATGCAAATGGTTGAGCAGATAGTAGTGTAGTAATACAATCTGGACCAAAAACATCCCAAATTAGCTTAGTGTCAAAGCATGGTCATTTTCAACTAAGGAGACCATGAGCTTGTTACCCCTTCATCCCACGAGGGGTGCTATCAGTTTCATAAAATAGAAAATACAACACTCCTCTGTATAGTTTTTAAAACAGTATTCCCTTGTCCTCGTTTACTCTTAACGTTTTTCGCTCAGAGGAATGTCAGACGAAAAACTCCCTGTACAAAAACATCTCGCTTCTTCTTTCTTTCTTGATGTTTTGTACCATCTAATGTTGATTTGCTACCTCGCCATTTAGATCAACATTGTATTTGAAGTAAATATCATTTACGCAGTTGTATGGTACATGCATGTCCATTTTTGTGAGAAGGAAGTTTGTAAATATATAAACAATACATGTAGTGTCTAAATAGTATAATTTTTGGTATAGGTGAATATGGTTAAAGAATCTGACATCGGGGACCTTGATTTGGCATAAATAACCATAATATTCTTTTTTGTCAGGTAAAAGACATTTTGTACGTTGATTAGGTCTCTGCTACCGCCCCTTTTAAACAAGCATGTTATTTGTCGTGATGAGCTTGCTGCAAAAGCCCTGCAGTAGTACCGACCAGAACTACGGAGAGTAATCTGACTTAAGTGCGACTCCTAAGAAAGTCATCCAATCTGACAAAGGTCTATCTGGATTGGACCATTCTACAGCTACGTGAAGCTGCAAACTTTTGACGTAAAAGTTTGTGAACGCTTGCCCTTGACAGAGGATGACAGAAGTAGATAAAAAAGGAGACGAAGGAAATTTAAAATTTTTATTACTGATGAATTTTGGAAACTTCCTTGCTACCGAACGTATCACTGTTTTTGACGTCAAAGGATATATATTCCTATAGTTTTACCTTTTACATGCAATAAAATATATACAAAAGTTGGTTTGGTTAATTAACTGAGGCAATTACGATCAATCGGGGACTTCTGTCATCAAACAAACAAAAGATAACTAGAACTCTGCGTCGTTGCTAAAAGTACAACGTACGATGATAAGTCTACTGTTACAAAGAAATAGAAAATTAAATTTAAAATATTGAAGAAAGAAAACATTCTCACAAATTTGAAATAAATATATCCACAAAACATACAAGTTTAAAATCGCGTCTTTGTTAAGAGTCTTAAAGTTCGAAAGAAAGATTTCGATTTGTCAGCAACGCGATAGCTATTAACAACTTTTGCTCCTTGGACCCCTATGTTTATCTTAATGTTTTCAATGCAGAGCCTTTATCACTTATTAAAGTAAGCAACAGTTTGCAATGATACTCAACTTGGCCCAGTTCTCGTTTTAGCCACGAATCTACTACGATATTTACGAGCTCATATTATTAGAAGTTGTGATAAGGTATGCTTAATCGTTTCGACTTACAACGACAAAAAGTAATATCTTGATTTAGTTGTTATCAGGCTTAACCAGGGGCGTGACAGGGCCTGGATTAATGATGGTGGCCTAATGAAGGATGAGCTTTCCTCGGTGGGAGGGAGGGCACTAGTGATCCTCTTCCAGTTTCAAAATGAAGCACTGGACTTAACATGCCCTATCAAATCTCAAGTTTTAGTTTGTACTTTTGCAGCATCTTGTAAATGTGAAGGATTTCTCGCAGCTTTCCTTTATCAAGAATCTTTCTTGTGCCATCAACTTTCCCCTTCTTTCTTTTCATCCTCCTCGCTGACCAAGGACCTGATCAGGTCATCAGTATCGCCAGATTTACTTGGCTTGCTTTCCTGCTTTTTATAAGTAGCATTGACAAAGCGACTAGACATGTTGTTGTTCTTTAAATATGCTTTGGTTTACCTGAATTCCTCTGACGTGCGCTATGGCTGGTAGTTCGGTTCAATGTTTCCTTGCGTGCTGGTAGGGTTATAAAGGTAGTATCACGCCATCATTTCTTGACAATTGGAAATGCAATGAACATTGAAAAGAACCAAAGGCAATTCACAAGTATTTGTACTAACGAATTGTGAATAGGGTATTTTAATGTGGTACTCTCTTGGGATTAAAACTCACATCTGCACATATTCGCACGCTGAAGTAATTTTCGAAATTTACCTCTTCTGCTCGCTTTTATTGACGCTCAACACTCTTATCAGGTCCTGTGCAGAAATATTGATATTCAACTGTCCCCTCTTTGTTACTTCCCTTTACGGAGACTGCGTTTTAATTTAAAAGACAATTTAGACTGGGCGATTCCCTTTCTCCAAGAATTCTTTGTACTATTAAGTGGCAAAGTGGAAACGGATGACCTTTTATAAATCGTCTCAGACGGTGTTAATTCGAATTAGATTTGGGTCTGCGACCTTTCTTGGACACGTACAATGTGTAAAATGGGCGAAGTGCAACAGTATTATTCCGAGGCTGCTCCAGATTAAAGTTTGCTTTTTCGTCGATTCCTTCATATAAGCCACAATTTTCCTTTCCAATAATCGTTGAGCCGTTTGCAAAAGGCTTCAAAGTAGCAGCAGACTTTCGGCGCGCCATGAGTGTCCAAACTTATATTAAAATTTCAAATGACTAGTGGCTAGTGACAAGTGACTAGTGACTAGTGGCTAATGAAAATAGTAGTACACTTCTCAAATGCTCAGTCTCCATAAAACCCGTAAGAGAATGTCGGAAAAATTGTTATATCTGTCTCATAGTACATGATGTTTGAGCCCAAATGTATGAAGTCTGCAATGCTCAAAATTAGTTGCTTCGCTTAACTCATCTTACGTTTGATTTTCTACAGATAACTGTGATCCAGAGGTGCTGGACACGTATCGCCCAGCTGATAGCAAAAGGGGGCTATCATGGACTTACTCCCATATTTATGATCAGTTTCCAAAGTTCTAAAGTCAAGATTCAAACATAGGCCCTATTACTGCCATAGTTAACACAATTAACTGGAGAATCCAGTAACATTTATTAAGCAATGACAATATCATTTCTAACTATATGAACCACTGGACATACGAGACAAAGTTTGATCTTGTTTCACTAGCCTTCAAGAAGCCAGATACATGTAATCTTACAATGGAGGAGTTCATAGTCAGATTAAAATGGAAATAATACCGTCTGATAATATAAAGATAGGAATGTGAATCACGAAATCCTGAGAATAAATAATCATTGACCAGAAAGTCCTAACGAGGCATAAATGTTTCAGAAGGACAACTCTGTTTCATAAATTATGGAAATAAAACAGAGCTGTCTAAACACTTATGGAGACAAAATCAACGAAGAGTGAGGTAACCTTTCGCAGACCATTGCTACATTCGTCAACCCATAGAAATTTAGTACATAAAGTTGCGACGTCTTTCTTACGGAAAACTCTGAGTGCACAGCAAAGAGGATTGCTCAGCAAAAGAACTGAAGCCTACTTCAAGCAGTGCGCAGTGACTCCATTGATGGATGCGAGGTTGTTTCCTCCAGTTGTCACTTTGTAAAAGTGTTAAACATATTATTCTTTCCTTGATGATTGTCGAGAAGCGGTCAAACCTGAAGTCGCAAAGTGGTGTGTTTGGTTTGTTTATTATCGCTCACATGGATGTGCGCATGTATATACGTAAGTAGAGAGGATTTAGGGTTATCTCGCTCGTGACATAATCTCTCTATTATCTTCTCAAACATATATATATATATATATATATATATATATATATATATAAAGTGCTTGGGGCGCTCGCCCGGTTCGAACCCAGGATCTCCCACTCCGAGAGCGAAGACTC
>JAAAKL020003722.1:0-22454 GCA_010016065.2 Carybdea cf. marsupialis auct. non (Linnaeus, 1758)
TTCACTTAAAAACTTAACAGCAAAAACTAAGAGAAGAAAGAAAGTCAAGATATTTTGGAAAGAGAGCTGCCGTGTTGTGGTTAGGTCTCTGTATGCTAGAAGAAAAGAAAATTTACATCAAAGAAAAACAACTGATATAAACATGAATCTCTTCTGTTCATACAAGATGGATGGGATATGTTAACTTATATAATAGAAAGACGAACTTTCAACGCCACCTTACATTTTTCAAGGTGCATTAGCTGCTGGTAAGGTAACATTTCAATCCACGGCAGTACTTTTAACCTCTTCATTAACGCATTTCTATCATTTCACAGGTGATGCGAATAAGGACATGAAATGACATTGTAACGTCTATTCACTGTGTTCAAATCCCAGTCCATTGCTATTTAAAGTCCGAATCTGAAGCTACAGTTAGGATCTGAAACAGAGGAAACTACCAGGACGTAGCCAAACCCTTGACAACTTCCGATTCTCACGGTAAGATCATTGTCAGAACCTTTATCCACTATTAAGACGCCCGCTAATTGCATGACATGCAGTAGAATTATCCAAATATTCCTGTTTTATTAATAGAAATTCCCACCACGAGCATAAGCAGTAAGTATGACGTTACCTGATTAGAGCTCAGCACAAACTGTAATAAAAGATGGCAAGTGACTTCATTCACAATGCTATTGAACTATCTTCGAATTAAAGTACGTTTTGAAAAGTCGTAGTTCCCGCAGTAGAGCAATAACTAAATATGCCGAGAATGAATAACAGTTGGTTCGTCAAATAGCACAAATATGCCGCCTTGAAAGCGTATGTATAACGAACTACATAACATAACATACTGTATGAAGGCACAAAATCACGTTATATCTATTGACGTTTGCTGAACATTTATAGCGTGGTGTATAAATGAGACATAAAATATATATAACGCATGTATTGTAATGTCTATACAAGCAAGTCTGGTAAGGTTTGTTGTTTGGGTCAGAAAATCGTTTGGGCCCCACTCTCCAGATTATCTTCTCGCACTTTTAAAATAATACTCATAGCCTCTTTACGTTTCGTAAACGCCACACTTTGTCAGGCATTGGCGAACCACCATTAACTTGACACGTTTTTCATTATAGTACGTATTGCAAGTATGCAAGTATTGCACCGGAAACACGCAGTTATGGTGTAAAAAGCCATCGTGGCTTTAATAAAAGTATACAGCTTTGTCAGGATGTATGTAGCAGATTCAATGCATATCATCGCTCATTGCAAGCATGGACGCAACAGTCATATGTTGTCTTCCCATCATATTCACTATGCAACATGCTATTGTCAACGTAAACAAAGCAAATATTGCAAATCAACGAGTGCTTAGAATTTCCTTTTCACAAAATGTAATGCTTAATTGCTGTAAAGTACAGATATTATTGGATATGTGATAATGGTTGATTAAGGTTCAGCGATTTTTACAAGGATGACTTATCAATCAAATAAATTCAAGAACTTCATAGATATAAAATAACATCAAATACTTACGTGTCAAGATGTTACATGTGCCATGTGAAAGGCATATTCTTTTCTTTTCTAATGTGACATAGAATCATCCTTTATTACAAGATCTACAAAATGGCTTGAAAGCTAATATGACAATAAATGTTATAAATATGTGTTCCAGTAATGAATTCGCTTTGTAAACTGCATTGCCAGACACTGGTGACAATAAATCGGATGGACGAAGGAGAAAATAATTTCATCAATAATCGATAAGATAGGAGATACGAGTGATACTTCCATGAAAAGTGTAAAAAGTAACACGCTTTCGGTCCATCATGTTACTAAAAATTGTACAGTTTATCCACAAATTATTTTTGTTGACAGAGGAGTTTTCAAAGGATGCAGCTTCCACTACGATGACGTGTATTGGAAAATGTGCTGGTGCTAATACCCTAAAAGAAAATCATTGGTAATGCGCATGTACCAATCCCAATAGACCCAAAGCTTAGGCTTTAAAAGTGTAACAAAATAGGAATCTGGGTGTTACCTCTGTACATTCTGCGTTGCTTCTTGCCTAGGAAATGTCCTTTTATGTCAACGAACCTATATTATTGCTAGCACCATGCAGTGACCTTTCGGATAGTTGATCTTTGTAGCCTCATTCTTGAGACCACACTAGTGGATGCGAGGTTTGAGGACTTCAAACGGCCCTTTTGCTCCTGTCAAAAGACTCTCCTCATCTTCATTTTCAAATTGTGTCATCGTTTTTGTCCACATTCCGTTTTAGTGCAAAATATGGTACACGAGACCTGTTCTCATGGAGAGAGGATAACTGCAAAGGAGAAAGTTTTCGAAACTTTGATTTGCCTTTTCGGCTCAAAAAGGAGACTGCATAGCTTAACAATCCGCGAAAATTCTAGCATCATCAAACTATAAATCCTGTAGCTTTACAGAGAAAAATTAAGCTCTACGATTATACATTGCATGTTTACGTCTGTTACTATGGGTATAATAATCTTTATATTGTCTATATCTATAAATCTAATATTATATATCATATTTTATAAGTTTTCAAACTTCATTACCAACTATTGATTCTGTAGCTTTAAAGAGACATCAGCTTTCAGAGTATACATATACTTCTCACTTTGTTTACCCATTACGAAGGAGACAGCGTAATTTTATGAAGGCAGACATTAAAATAATTTTTCAGATAAATTTACATTATTTGTTTGTTTTTTAGGTGTTTTTTGTGGCATACTCGATTTTAAGCGTAGTCTATTTCCCAGCCAGAGTGAGCAATGTCCTGGGGAGAGAGCACATTTACAGGAATGACCTCTCCCGTTGCCTTCTCCAACCAATAGTCTTTACATCGGGCGAGGCGGCATCCGAACCCACAACCTCTGGCATGTGAGTCCGATTTCTTAACCACTAGACTACGGCGGCTAATATTATAGCATTAATATCATACTATAACACTAATATTATAACATTAATATCATACTATAACACTACTATTGTAACATTATAACAACAACAATACAAAAGTTGTCTGAATATGAAAAGAGCGCCTTAATCAGTAACAGTCCAAGTTTGCTGGGTTGGCCTAATTGTTGTTTCTCTTGCAGAATATGTAACACGAAGAGCGCAAGACTACGTAAGTAACTTAGTCGAGGACTTTCTTATTGTTAAGGAGATATTTATTTGATGTGTTTTGTTAAAAATTTACACGTGTAGAAGCCTAATGACGCTACTTCTAACGTTAAGACAGTAATGTTGCCACAACAGAGTAGAAATTTCTACTCAGTTACCTTGCGAGGTCATTTCAAAGATAACTGTCTATCCTCTTTATAATCCTTCGAGTGGTTTAACTTTGTTTTGAAGCAAACTGTAACCTCTATGACAGTCATCGCAACGCCATTCATTAAAGCAATGTATGGCCGTAGAGACTGAAATAATAGACGTGGGTTTTGGGTCACCAGCGACATTTACAAATAGTTGAAGGCCCCATTCATATTGCATTTGTAATGGGCCACGATCTTCAAGACATTGCTATGTCTCCACAAATATCTGCCCTCCCTGACTGCATATGAACAATAAATGAAAACATGATTCTGAGTTCTAGTGGAGAGAGAGAGAGAGCAAAGAGGACAAAGATTTGATGTTATGACATTCCAGCTTTTTGCATTATTATTTGTAGAATAATCTTTGGTGATAATAAGAATAATGATGATGATAATTTTGTAAATTTCAAATATTTACTTATCGCTTCAATCTATACAACCCATTAATCTCTTTACAAGCATAATGGATGACGGATTACATGCTGATATAAGATAAAGCGGAAAAATTATCACGCGTGAAGCTCTGAGCTAGGCAAATCACTATTTCTTCCACAAAAAACTAAATTAGCTAGCTTTTATTAAACGATATATTCTCTAATAAAGAAAAATACTGTTGTCGACGTTAAGGTACTCAAGCATAATTAAAAAGGTTTTACTGTCACTTGCCATTGCACCAACCACACCCGTACTCATATTGACAAAACGAAGTTGGTCAATTCCTTTCTCCCCTCGAAAATGGTTGATACTTGAGACTACAGTTAATTCTAGAACATATAACAAATTGTTCAATAAGATTATCATATCAGGGCGAAGATCAGGCTCAGTGATGATCAACGGTGTTGATATAAATATATATTTTTTAACTCACAATGTATTTTTGTCAATACATAGCAATTAAATACAACCAAACACTCGCAAGTGCTGGGCATGTTAGACTGCGATTGATATAACAAACAAAAGCAACAACAACAAAAAATGCTCTCTTTGAAAAAAACCCTCTACAATTCGTAGATATGTAATGAAAATAATACGAATTAAAACTCCTACTATGGAAGTAAACTCGGGCTCAGGCCAGTCTTCGTCACGTCGACAGAAAATGTAATTAGTACATTGTATGATTCAACTGATTATATTTTCCATGAGATAATCTGATAATAATGAAAACTTTAAAAAATATTCAATACCATTTATTTGTTTACAATGATAATAATAATGATAATAATAACCAAAAAAACTTAGCAAGTAGATATAAACAAATCGAGACAAATGTAGCAATAGGCCAAATATAAACCACCGTACTACTCAACACGACAAGAATCATAAAAAACGTCTTGTAAATCTAGGGAGACTTGTTTGACACTAGACTTTAAGACAAAAATTTCCCTCAAACATGACATGGAAGTATCATAGTAATAATGATAACAACAATATTTATACATGCTGCCTACACTTCAAGGCATTCTTCAGCAGAACTCGGCTTAAAGGTTCTCTACTGTGTGAGCTTAACTTGTCAATCATCTCGACAAATAACATGATCTTTAATCTGCAAAGTTTCTTCCTGCTGGAGGAAGTTGTATCTAAAATATATCAGTTTTCTACAGATGATATGACAGATAATCTCATGGCATATTTTTAGCTAGAGTTTAAGTTGCTTAGCAATGCAGAAGTGAATTATGGTTGCTTTCTGCACGACGGAAGGAAGACTGTACTTTCCTACGCGTCGACAGACTGCCATCGTACGCCGAGTACTTTTCTAATGCATGGATTTGATCGACATATGCTCTTTCAAAATTATTGTAAACTGACGGAGTACAATGGCAAACATTCATTCGACTGTTTTAATTGTACTTGCTGGTATGAACGTGGTTATATGAAAGTTTGAGATGAATAGAGAAGTATCATAAATCATAAACTCCTGATATTCTCCTCTAAATATCAGAAAGATAGTCGCTTCACATGGTGATAAAGTTTTATCAATCAGCCAAGCCATACAAAACACAACCAAATCTGTAAAACGAGGAGGTATTGTTATTTAAAGCTATATAATACTTCAAAATGTTTGAATAAGTTTAGTGATCAACCAATCAAACGATCAGAATACCATAGCGTTTCTGTATAAGGGTAGTTTGATAATCCGAAGGGGCTAATGTAGTTGACCTCTTTGCACTTTAAAAGCGTTCGCCGTTACAGCATTACACAACGCTTCCAACAATGGTCTCTGCTAGTACTGGTTCCTCCAGCTGTCTAATAACAAAACCGAAAGTGACGCATTTTACTTCTAGCGATGAACCGTATAGGCTCTTGAAGAGTATCAACCCGTTCGAGCTATTTGTTTTCTAGATACTTCATTCATCTACAGGATCTGCATCGTTTTGACTAAGAGCCACTTCTCTACCACTTGCAAGCGGGCCTCTACTCTAATACCTTGAAATAGGCCATCTCTCACAGTCACAGAGTACTGAGAGCCTGGTTTTCACTGCCTCCCTCCTCTTCCCCACTTCCAACGTGAATATCTTTTTCGACAAATTCGAGAGGAAAAGCTTAAACGATACATTTATCTTTAGATTTGGAAACTATAAATTAAAACTTCATGATATTTACAAAATTTGAAGATGCAGCTGACCAATCTTGATTGCCTTTTTGTGACTATCGAACCCATGACGCAAATCTGTAGTGATTCTTAAAAACATGCAGCGCCTTGATCCTAATCTCTAACGTATCAAAAGACATATAGAAAATGATGACGCAAATCCATATATACCTTTGCAATATCTGCAAAGCCATAAGCTCAGCATATATAACCTCGTTGACACGATTTCAGCGCATGATGATCATAGTCAGCGTTACCTTGAAGACAAACAGGACAAGAAAGGGCCTTACACCTCGCGCTCCCCCTCCCCCTCCCCCTCACCCTCACCTGTACTCTAAATGCTGACAATAGGACGTTGCAAAGCGACTAGTTTAAATTATCATAATTTGTAAGACAATTCTATGCCTTATCAAGCTTATATCTACAAAGAAGGTGTTGTATGGGACCAACTTCAATGTGGCTGAAATTGATTTTTTAGGAAATTGTTTTGAAGAAAAGCTTGTAATATCGCATTATTCTGTGGCGTCAGGGTCCTCACGGCACCTGTAGCTTGTACTTGTGCTTCAGAAGTCTTAAGACAGCTGATAATGTCATGTCCAGCAGAACAGGTTGACACTATAGAACATCAAGCATCAACATACTCTTGCGGAAACCTATTCATGATGTCAATGCAACAAAGAATAATAGAAAAGAAAGCGTTCCGCCACAATTACTTTCTCCAGAGTAAAATGCAACCTCAAAAGTTCTGTTCGCTTCCTAATAAGGTTAGCTTGTCTGTGAATCATGCAGGTATTTAGTTGACTATTTGGCATAATAATCGGTGAAATCAACAAAGGGGTCGCAGGTTGTTAATAACAGTTTATAGTTGCAAGTCAGGGTTAAGTTATTTTAGCGTTCAAGTTCGCCAAAGTAGGTGGAATGATATGAGCTGGTTGGAAATGAGGTATCAGTAGGCCTAATGAATAGGTTGCTTTTTGCAGCCGAGCAAGAGTACTAAGGACAAAGCCAAGGGAGAGAATTAGGGGCATTGCTCCTGTCAATATATAATGCTGGTCCTTTCATGTCTCCCAAATGAATATCCACAGATGCACCTGATCGTCTTTCTTTTTCTTTCTATTCTTGAAAAATAGACGATTTGATACTAGTTGTCCCCGGGAGTGCCTATTTGATGTAAATTTGAACGCCCCGGTGCAAACGTTTCATGCTTGATGTCTAGGCTTGAAAGATAAGGATTGTCTACATAGAAAGTCAGATGTTGATAAGAGTCAATTTCGCACTCTTGGGGTTGTCTATAGAGATTGCCTTTACCCAGTCAGGATACCAATCATTAACTTGCGTACAATTTTTAGTACACTTTGATACCAATTAATCTGACAGGTTCATGATGAAGTTGGATTAAACATTGTCCATGGAAAACAGGAAACTATCCAAAACCCGGTGACCTGGAGTAGCAACTTGTATTCTTGGTAGGTAGCACGTACTGTTTTAGTGAGTGAAACGTACCACATGACCACATAGCTAGTGTGGCTAATGGAGAAACACTTGAATCAAATTAGAAGAGTTTGCATTTCTATATTTTGTACGGCAGTTGCACGCAGCTTAATTTTGTGGGACAGGTAATGATGGAATGCAAAGTCTGATTTGAATGGAAGAAAAACAAGCAGAGAGCAAGTTTATTATCCGTTCTACCAAAGGACTTCCTTTAAACCAGATTAATTATAAAATTCTGAGATTATGTAGGGAGAAAGACACGTGGAAAGCCATGATTACTAACTTCCCTCGTAGTCCAAGGCACTAGGAAGAAAAAACTTGGGAACGCAAGTCCACATTTAGCGTAATAGCATATCTTGCACACGTGTCCTGACCAACTTTTCAATGGTCGATACCAAAGGGAGACTTTCCTCAATTCTAAAAAAGCTAGCAAATTTAGTAGGCCCTATGGTTTAGGCGATCTCGCATTACAATGGGCGCAGATAATGACAAAACACATTTTTGCTGTTCTTATCTAGTTATTATCCTCATATTATTCAAGTTGATTTATGTATCACGAGGAAAGACATAAAAAATTTGGTTTCTTCATGGAATACGTAGCCCCTTTTGTGTTACGTATTTCAAGAGAAAGAGAGAACGAAAACCTAAACTTATCTCCTGGATTAGCCCTCCCTTAGAGAATCGCTGTCGAGTTAAATAGTTAGGCAGCCTCGAGTATCACACGAAAAACATTCGAGCCATGAGCCCTGGAATCCTATATTGGAGTTTCTCAACCCAATCTTGTTACTTGAGACGTGACATTTGGGCTGTATGTTTCAGGATCATTGAATATGAAATGGTTTTAACAATCACCGTATCATCTACCAATTTATCACGCCATTACTATAAAAAATTCCCACGGTGCCTAAGAAAGTTAGGAGTATTTCTCCCTTAGGCCAATGGTTACAAGTGTATGAAAGGATTACTTGTATATCAATTATTAACCTGAATAAATGAGAGGAACTCAGATTGCTATTCAAGAGACTGTGGAAAGACGGCATAGGAGTTCATATTGACGGCTCTAAGTTAGGGGTGTCGTTCCACTGTCTAATTGTTCTGACAGGTGGTACACGATGGACATGGGCTCAATAGACTGTACTATGTACGGAAATAAGCCTCGTTACACCGTGACGCATTCATGGTAGATTTTAAGAACATCTGAACTCTTATTCATGGCTTGTGGGCGCCTGTAAACCAAAATTTTGCTTTATCTCTTACCATAGACATTAGTAAGACATGTCGTGGTCAATTGAAAGGCTCGGCTCTATATGTAGGCATAACCTGTAATAGACAATGGGCATGCTGATAAGAGTAAACTAGATTTGGACCATACGTTTCTTGATACTGACCTGTGATTCATGTTTATCGTGTATAGTATTTAGAATTAGAAGTAGGCCTATTGCGAGGGGCTACTCTAGGAGAGAAGCAAAAAGTATGTGATATGATGCTGTGGCCAAATCGAGACAGACCACTAGAGTATATTCAGGGCGTTCTTTTAAAAAAATGGTCCAGAGTATATCAGATGTAAAGGTCATTATTGCCATAAGTTGAATAGATCTTCTTTTTGTGTCTTCAGTGTAGACTGCGATCATTCTGGCCACATACGCTGCCCTATGAAAATCATTAACTTTTACCTGCAGTCAATAATCCTCAGTGTCATTTTGCAATCATAGGTGGTAGGGAGACCTGTTTGCTTACAAAGACCTCTGAGCCACAATTCATGTTCTAGCCCCTCTAACCCAAGGCCTGCTATGCCCCAGTGATAATGGACATGGAACAACGGATCCAAGTGTGCAAAGCGACTGCTCTTGAATCTTGTTCCGGACCCCTATTTGTGCATGCCCTTGATGGTTAATAGACTATATTGTATGGTGAAGAAGGTTGACATACTTCAAAATTAGGAAAGAATGAACAAGATTGATACTATTATTACAATAACCACCTCTAAAACACCAACTACAACAATATTGGAAAGAAAGAGTGAACTAAGATTCTCTTTTAAAATTTACTATAGTTAGAGTATTTTATACAATGAAACACATTTCAATACAACAGGAATGCAATAACGTGAATTATACAAATTTAGCATACCTAGATATGTTAAATAAACTTCGGCTACATGAAAATGACCATTTTCCTTCACAGAATCTGTTTTGAAGTCAATCAGTGGCTTAACCGGGCACAAATAGTTAATCCTGCCATATGTCAACGAAGTAGCGAAACATTACCAACGAAAATACCTTTCGTCGCAAAATCCACCTGATTTCCCCTTCTGCTACCCCAAAAATGAAGTTTTAAAGATATTTACTGTAAATTTGATAAAACCTGGTTAAAGCTGGAAGCAAACCTGCACACTCAAGCATCCAATACAACCAGAAACATCTAGCTCCCGCTCCCCAAAAATGGCAGGAGTCGAGCTCCGAAATGAGCCAATATAGGCATGCATATAACTTGCTAGACAATAGATTCATTACTAAAAACTATAAAGTTTATGCTATCTAGGGAAGCCAGGATAAAACTCCTGGTGGCATTTTGGCACTGGCTCAGTCATCTGACCATGGTCCAGTGGAAGTTTTTTTTCTCAGAAAAATGATAAAAACTGCGAGAGCTTAATATTATGATACTTATTAGGCAATAAATAGATCAATATTTATGAAAATTTACATCGACTTTTTTTATCAAATTTTTAAAAAGTTTTTACTCCTGCCCAGCAAGACAAGCAGGACCTTAAGTTAAGTCACTGAAAACAATTGAAATCCCCATATTTTTCTCTCTCTCCTCAACAAGAAGCAGTAGTTTAGTGGCAGAAGGCCGGACTTTGAACAACGAAGGTCGTGAATTCTATTCACTGTGTTTCCAAGATTTTTGATATCGATAACCTTGTTTATAGATTCTCAGTGACACAGATTGATGATGTGTCTCTGGGTTCACGTGCTTCCCATGATTTATATTACCCATGTGTTCCACATTTGCTCCGGTTAGAGACTTCTCTTTGTAGGACAGTTGGTAGCACCCCATAATCCACAGCCTAGTATCTCAATGACTTCTCGGTGCCCCCGGTGAAGAAATTCTGTCATGTGTATCTGATGTATTTTCAGTTACCTAAAAGGTCTAAAAAGCCTCATTCCCTACCCCCTCAAACTGCTTAACGGTAGAACGAGTCCGAAGAAAATCATTCGTAGACAGATATGTATAGTGCTTGAATTCGCTCATTGCATTCTCTGTTGCATCGATCGAGAACGCCAAGCGATGCAGTATTTTTCCCAACTTGAAACCGCCCAGTATTAGTAAACGTAAGAGGCTTATGAACATTATCGATATAGCCGCCTCCCTGCTCATTTGCTGTACAACACCATCTCTCTTTACGCGATAAAATATAGTTAAACTTTGCATGGGATAAGGGTGCTCACTAATATCCGATTAGATAGATCACTACAAAGCAAGCCTACAAAAACCATCGGAAATCCTTGCAAGCAGCAAAGGTGCGGTTAATAATCAAATCGGCAGTTGTTAGCAGTTTGCAGGACTCGCTTTCGGTTTTCTGTTTTATAAGATACTGTTAAGAGTTTAATGAAGCTAAAACTATTCAGTGTCATTTGTATACCATGCTTTGTATCTCTAATTTATTTCCGCTATTCTAATTGGCAACGGAAACTTAATATAGCTAATAGAATAACACCGGTAAGTAGGCAAAAAGCAATTCAACTTGGAATGAATTATTGAATCTTCCCTGACTTTATATCCCTGTACGCAAGTAACTCCTCATCAGGGAAACCGGGGGGTTCTTTTTTGTATCTACCATAAAAAAAGAGTCGAGTCACCATAGCTCAGTTGGTAGGGAAGCACGTCGCAAATGCGTAGGTCCCGGGTTCGAATCCCGGTGGTAGCATTTTAACTTTTCTCTAATATCTCTTAAATTTTTTGGTATGTTTGTTCGTCCGCTTTCAGGCATAATTTTTAAAGTAGCAGGTAACAAGTGGCCTAAATCTCAACACATTTCATTTCTTCTCGCATGCAACAACCATACCGAATCCATAATCATGAGAAACAGGGTGGGGGCATCGCCAAAATTAAAACCGCAATAGGAGCTCTTCCACGTGCCTTGTACGCTCTGATACAGAGCTGCACAGGCTAGTCTTTTTATTTGAGTTATCTCTGGAGCTTTCAGGAGTTTTCATTCCGTGCAAAGGCTTCTTGTACGGGAGTAAAGTTTTATGCATGAAATATAAATTTAGAGTGGGGAGCAGGCCTCTTACACCACCCCTGAATCTGGTTACTATTACAGTCTACTTCCTACACGGACACTAGACAGTATTCTGTCTGTCTGTCTGTCGTTTTGTCTTTACTTCCACAGAATGCACAACTCTCTCTCTCTCTAGGTGCCGTGCTTCTTCAAAGCGTTGGATGTCATGGTCCTCCACTCTATCCTGTTCTTAGCTGTCTTCATCAATTCTTTAGCTTCTACATTTGCCCATGTGCTCCAAGCCTTCAAGTATCCAACTCGTGGTCTTCCTCTTCCTTTCTTGCCTTCTATCTTTCCAGTAACTGCTAGGTGCTCCAAGCCTTCCCTTCTCATCACGTGCCCAAAAAACTTCATCTGCCTTTTCTGATTGATTTTAGCAGTACCCTGTCCGTTCCCGCTCTTCTCAGAACTTCTTCACAACTACAGCAGACATACCATTTAAAAAGGGTTTGCTTTATCATGAAATTGGCACCTGCTTATTTATCTTCATTACAGCATAGCCACATCACGAGGATATGAGTGGTGTTGCTACATATTTTGGAAATGCCTACGCTATGAGGCTAAACCAGAGATTATGATGTGTTACATGACTTCTACCTAGACTATCAAAATGGAGGTTTTCGTAAGTGATACATTTGAAATGTGTCGGATCCTTAGGTGTGTAGGAACTAGAGAATGGTTCAATGCTGTTCAGATTCTGAGCAGAAATCCCTTACAACAATAAGCCCCGCTACATGTATCAGCGAAATATGATAACAATGCAGCACGATTTTACTGTAGGTCTATACCATTTGAGACTCAGTTACCACACATGAAAAATTATGGGGATAATGGTCCATCCAACCTTCTTTTTGCTATTTTCCATAATCTTGCAGCATGCATGGATGCGTACTTGCAAAGGGCCCATGTTTTTCTCTTTGGATAGTGTATACGGAAATAGTAAATGAAATTGTTCTTAAAATAAACGTTTCCGTCATGAAAGTTTTTCAAATATCACTGTGCACCGAATTTCTAATTGGTTGTTTTATAGCTAAAAGACACAAAAGTTGCGATGTGTTGCCCCCTTTCAAACTCTGAAACCACGCCCAGGTATCTCGATAAGCAAACAAAAAGAAGGAAGGCAAAAGATGATAGACAATGCCTTTAGAAAGCCGAAAGATTGCATTAGTTAATCTATCATTTGGACGTGAATTTCCTTATATCGTGAAAACCAAGCTTGAAAGCAAGGAAATTAACATAACTAGTTCTTAAACAAAATCCTCTACAAACTTTACGAATTGCGGCCGCATAAAGCTGAAGGTATTGTCTACTGCGACTGATATTAGCAAACAAGGAAATGTTTCCTTTCCTGCTCAAGAATTTATCGGCTTTTCAAGTCAGAATCCTTCGATGCTTCTACAATAAAAGAATTACCCACAAACATCAAAACCATCATGACGAGACAACGTGTCATCCATTTTTTATCAATTCTTCACGGGAGTCCGGCGGCCTGCTCTTAACATCTTAGGCCATATTTTATTTGCCTCGTAACGTTCTCGTATGATTTAAGAGCAAAGGCGATAAGAAGACACGTCATAACAAAGTACGCCCTTAAATAAACGTTTATTATGATAAACTTAAATTCTCGGACTTTTATTAGTCAGAAAGTACTGCCAACAACTCTAACCAGGGCAGTGGAAGGCGACGGCACCTGGATCCACTCTTCGCTGGAATTTTGCTACAGCCTTGCTAATAGATTTCTATTTCTTGATTTGTATGAACCCCATTTATAGTAGGGGTATAGGCTACTATGCATATAATATATATATATATATATATATAAACATACATACATATATATATATATACATAAATAACAACTGGTAAAGCTGACATGCTTTCGAAAATAGCGTTTCTTCATCAGGTCAATATATATATATATATATATATATATATATATTAGAAAGTGTGTGAAAGAAGTGAGAGGGTGCAAAGCCACCGTAGTTTTCCATCAACAATTTTCATTCTTAGCGTCCTTAATGCCACCTTCGGACTCTCATATGCGGGGAGCTTGTGCAAAGAGGGGAAGAAAGGAGGAGGAAGACATAGAAAAAATACCCTCAAATAACACATACTTCCAAAGAGAAAAGACTAGTGGCAATGGTACAGATAACCTATCAAAGTGATGCCCCTTCAGTCTGGGTTGACATCGTGGACACTGTTTTACAAACACCTGGCCCTTTCACTGAATCACTCTGAGTTGACTGACGTGAACGAACAGCTTGGCTAGCTTTTCAACAAATGGAATATATTTACAACAGGAGAAAGCACGTCTTACAACCCATATGGTCTATAAGAATTTGCTTGTGAAGTAACCCATTTATCAGGAGTGATCTGTGTCCCTTATGATCGAAAGTGCAGCTAGCTTTTGGTACACAAATAACTTAGAGAAAGCTGAATAATTGCATTATTATTTTAGACATGGGCTTGTTTTTAATAGGCATATCATTAGAGACATATACACAGTTATCTGCTGCATAAATCGGTTCTGATTTCGAGAATGGCACTAATTTCTATGATGAATGAGTGCCGCAAGAATACTGCACTGCAATATTAGCTGGATGAACAGCCCCAACTATAGAATTAGAAGCGCTTTACCTAAGTATTGGATTTGTTTATCAGGCATCATGCGATGCTACAAGTTGTTTGTTCTTTAAAGCTGCTGATCCTCACCTAGATCTATTTCGCCTCCCCCTAGCTCCTTTTTGATGTGCCTCCTTCCCTTCCTTGGCTTCTCAAGTTCTTCCCCCGGTGCACACATGACCTTCGGTCTTCCATAGCCAAGAACCGAAGACCAATACCAAAACAACGGCGGACACCGGGAACTGGTTGCCCCTAACATATTTTCATCGAAAATAGGATCCACAAAGAATTGCGAAAAGTCGTTAATAAAAGCAATGAGATGTCCGTAAAAGAGTAAATTGCTTGTTCGCCATTCACAGCTATATCAGAGTTCATTCTGAATTGTTCGGTATGATGGAATTACCACACCCTTGTTGGCAGATCAAAATTTGCCATTGCCTCCCAAACCCCCTAAGTATGTGTCTAGGGTCCGCTCCTGCATTGCTTCTGCATACGATGATGAATAATTGACTGAATTGATGACGTGTTGCATTTTATCTTGACAAGGTCTAGGTTGCACGTGTATGGTAAAAGCTTACCCTAACTCGTGAATGTGCATAAACCAGATATGATAGTATAGTTCCTAAAAGATAACAATTCTTGACATGTACGTTTATTTATTATGTCGTATGTGTCAATAATCCTAACATTGAAAATGGAGGCCCTAATTACTGATGTACTCAGTTTCATTGATTAAACACAAACTTGACATAGTCTGCTAAACGCCATTGCTTCCTTACCCATTGGGTGTTCATTGCATTATGCATGGAACTTTTGCGACAAATGACGGTGCTGAAACGGGGAAATTTATAACCGAAAAGCAGACAGCGACTTACGCTGCCTGTTTCAAATATTATCCAGTATCGTGTAACTGGAATGCCTACTTGGTGTTGAACATACCTGATATCGTGTAACTAGGGCCTAAGGTCCTCTGTCCTGTTGAGGGGATGAAACTTGGAAATCCCCTCAACAGGGGCATTTATTAAATTCTCCCATTTCAGCACGGTCACTTGTAGCGAAATGTTTGAAGTGCACTGAAGAGGTTTTGCAGCTAAGAAGGCATAAATTGATATGATAGAGTTTGGTGGAGGTATTCGAAATTCCCCCTCCTCCCGTGACGACTACTTGAAAATCATGAGAATCCCAGGTTGATCATTTGAATGTTTCGAACTCTTGAGAGATCATACGGCATTAATACCAAGCTCTACATTTAGTATGGTAATTCAGTAGTATGGGCTATGGGCTATAGCTCTGGCTCACCAAGGCACGATAATGAGATTATTTTATAGTTTCTGCGGAGAAAGTATTATCACACCTCGGGAATTCTTGGCCGCCATTTTAACCATTTAAATTTTTGCGATGAAACTTTCTGAATTAATATAATGTTTGCCGTCGGATAGTGGAATAGGCGGAAACGTATCATCATACGTCTATGTTCAGAGTTCCCATTTAGGATCGAGTTATTTGAAGGCAGGATCAAATTATATGAAAATCATTTATCTTAATTTTTTCTCAACTTTTTAAATTTAGAAAATTGCTAAATTTTAAAGCAATATCAGGCAAATTTACGGACGACGTGTTATTGACGGATGGCTCTGGTATGCAAATAGTTTCTTGCTTAGTAAATTGTATTATTTGAAGATATTAATACCATTTTAGGATAGTATTACAAGAATGCCATAATGCGTAACACTGGGACATACGTTTGAGAAGGTGCATAAAATGATGCGCCCCTCTCTATAGAACATTATCGTTAAAGTTAAAAGTTAATGAGCAGAACAGGGCTAGGGAGAAAAATTGGTTAGACAGAAACTGACGTCAGGTACTTGTTTATAAAATCCTTCGACCGCTAAAAAATTTTTTTTTAAAATTTTGATCTCACTTCCACGCGTAAAATCGGGAACAAGTACCGCAATTTACAATTCTCCTTTTGCGAAAGCTGAAAAGAAAATATTTTTGCTGGCCTTTCAGAATAATATAAGTGTTATAATTTTCCACGTGTTTTAGCTTGAAGGTGATGAAAAGCTACAAACGGATCAAGCAGAAGCATCAAAACCAGTGTGAGTGGGCCTTCTTTCCTTTTCGTTATCTTTCTCTTCAGATGACTTCTAATGTATTTTTGGAGTTGGGTAGCCGGTTCCTACTTGCATGTCTGTAGGACCTTCCCGTTTGCATGTTAATGCCACTACCAGAGCAACCAGAAACGAGAATCGTTTACGTATGTTATGGGCTTCATTTTTTGACCATCAGTGCGATTTAAACAGTAGATGTAGAACGATACAATGTCTCAATATTGGGTGGATCTGACTTACAGTATGATATACAGGTTAAAACGCGAACTGCAGCATGGCACATTCCAAGGAGGGTATACACTTGTTAAAACCATTGATCTCTAAAAAAGACTGGATCGAGCTTCCCATTATTTCCAACAGCGAAAAAGTGTAGTCACGAGTACTGCCCCCATTAGTTAGAAAATCGCGGGAATGTCTGCCATGTTACGTAGCACTGTTTATAAGCTTTGTGTGATGGAAACTTAAATGGGGTTCAACGACTGACTTCACTTTGAGACGGAAGATTCTCTATCCAGTGTTTTTAGAGGTAACTGGTTAAAACAAAACGTATTTAAAAAGAGCAGGGAACGAGAAAATAACGAAAGTGAATGAAGAAGAGCTACCATTCAAAGTGAGGTTGACCTTTTTCTTAATAATAATTTCATAAATAAATTGACTTGAGAAAGTCTAAAATGGACAAAACGTTGTACGAAATATAGTATTCTATGGGGAGTGTTCTCCTTTATTGCCTTTCGGTGTATTTATAACCTTGTAAGTGATCCTTGTCTTCTATTTTTTGACAGTTGGGAAACATCTGGGGGATGGCCTGCTGTAACTCAGCCTTTACCGATTGTGAAGCTCCGCTTGATGGCAGAGAGTCACTCACTGTTAGCTCTGGATCACAAAGAGTTAGCAAAGGTATTTTCTTAGCTGTATTCATTTGAATAAGACCTTGAACAGACCTCGGAACTTGGTTTTTCGAAGCAGTCATTTGTGAAAAAATAAACGTTTATAGGGGTGCTTCATTATAGAGGGGTTTCTTTGAGCTTTGGAGTTTTTAACTGTAACCGAGAGTCTTTTTGATGTGTTGGATAATGCCTTACTGTACAACACGATTAGAGTTACCGCCTTTGGGATGGGGGAATTTATTGCCACGAGTGACACCCTCTTAACGCTTATGATGTAGCAACCCTACCAAGTCCCTTTAGGGTGGAAGCTAATGACTTCTGTGAAATTCTGGATTTCCATATTTCTTTTGCTTGGTGGTAGGGGACACTAGTGCTACTGCAGCATATCCGAGTCGCGACGAAGAAGGTCAGGGTTCAATTCTTCGTTTTATAAAAGACATTATTTACGTAGGAAAAATGGTGACCCTCTGTAGTTTTGAAGTAAAAAATCGTACCAAGGTAAGCTGAACGGAGAACACATTTGTGATAAAATAAAAGTTTACAGGGGTTTAACCGAGGGTCTTAAGTTCTTTATTCGTAAAAACAAGTTACCGCTTATGATGTAAGAGCTCTATAAAGTCCTTGTAGAGAGGAGGTTAGTGACTTCAGGGAAAACCTTGATTTCTCATATTTGTGTTGCTTGATTGTAAGGGACACTTGTGCTACTACAGTATGCCTGAGTCGCGATGAAAAAGGTCAGGGTTCAATTCTTAATTCCTAAAAGTCATAATTCACAGAAAAAATAGTGACCCTCTTCAATTTGAATAAAAAGTCGTACCAAGATAAAATGAACGGGGAGCTTCTTGGGAACTCAGATATGCAACCGTTACTGGAGTGCCAAGTGTTCTTGGTGGTCGAATAAAAGGGAAGGTCTGTTTTTATCTTCGGTTTTAATTCATGCATCGAGTTTGCTCTGATTTTTCTTTTACTATATCGTGTCGTTCCATTCTGCCCAACATCGCCGTGGTAAGTTCCTCAATGTTGCAACCATATGTCGTCACTGGTCTCCTTGAGCTTTTAGTACCATGAAGTGGATCCCAGAGAATGATGTCACCAATTAACTTGTCTTTTACAATGACCCAAGTATTCTTCGGGTAGCTTCAATGTCGGACCTGCTTCTCATGGAGTACCTTCAGATTGAAAGACTGCCAATCGTTTCTACGTCTAGTTCAGAGAGATGCCCAATTTTTATTAAAAAGTACTAGCAACATCACGAATTTAGTACAAAGTCCAGTTCATTTGACTAGTTAATGAGTCTCTTCTGCTGAAGAGAGAGGGTGTTAGAAATATCTACGTAAGCTAATGATAATCTACTGGATAGAAAATCAATACCACTCTAACCGTGAATCGAATGTGGGACATTTTGGTTACGTAACAGTTGCTCTTCTAACTGAGGTATCAGAGCTTGATACAGTTTCCCCAGAGTCCAGAAAACGGTTAATGTTTTTTGTACGAAGATTGAGAATGAAACTTTGCCTGAAAAACCTACTTACACAAGGCTCTGGAAACGTACATCAAGCGCAAGACGGAAGCATGCATATATGCAAATCACAATCTGTACATTATCTCGTCCAATTAAGAGATATGTTCCATTTTTCAGAGTTTTTGTATCGGTACTTTATTAAACATGTGCCAGCTGCGCAAACTATTGGTTTAAGTAAAGTGGAACGAATTTCCTACTTCCTTCGTTGTGCTTGTTGTTCACTTGACAGTGGCGGCGGAAGGTCGTTTACAACTGGGAGGAGGGGCATATGAGCTGGATGTCTATTCGCTCAAGTAGCGAAACTGCAAGTTGTGTACTGAACACATGACCATATCTTTCGTTTCAGATTCAACTGGAACCACATTGCGGTATGTCGGATGCCTATGAATGGCTAGAAATGCAGGTCAATAAAGGTTGGACAGGTGATAAAGTGAAGCTGAAAGTGTCGGTGAAAATGGAAAAGCCGCAAAACGTAAAGAAATGCGGGTAAGTAATGAAGGCAACACATAAGCAAAACATAAACAACGTCTCTATGGCTAATCAAAAATACATTTGCATAACCTGGTTTAGGACTATTAACCAAAGTTACATAGTCAGTGTTTGCTTTAGGCCAGTGGATTCGAAGAGAATTTGGAGAGGTATTTCCTCTTCTAAGGTCCGCGGTATTAATTTTGCCACAAGTTTTAAGAATGCGGCGTAAACTAGAGGGGGATTGATTTGAATTGTAATGTGAAGATCCATCTCCAAAATGGTGTATATTTTACACTGAAAGTCTACCTGGCATCATAAATTTTGTGGCACAGCATTTCAGATTCTTACGTCGATGATGTGATATTATTCAGTATTTGTCATATAAAAATTTTGTAAAAATGTCTTCAGCCGTTGCAAGGAAAACGGGGAACGTTGATCAATTAGAAAATTTCTGCTACCCAACAGAGTGTGGAATGTGGAAGATGGTTGCCCTGTTGTTCAGCTGTTTTACTTTTCGTCATTAGCTTTTTGACGATATGGCTTTTGTTTTTGTTTTCCAGAAGATCTCCCGCAATGCATTCGTTCCATTCATAAAATGACCCACTCCTTACTCTTTTACGATTGTCAAACAGACGCCCCTTAATATGCTTACTCTGCTGAATCTCACTAATGTCCTTGTCAGTCTAGAAGCCAGTCGGATAGATAGCATCTAATATGCTCAGTGAGTACCTGAAGGGCACAGGTTACTGCGGTGTACAGATTTATGCTTATATCATCGGACGAACCCATTAAGTGCGTAAAATAATGACCAAATTTACTTATTAACAGCGTAGATTCGATCAAAGTCTTGGAAGTTCTTTGTAGTTTTTTTATATTAGTGGGGAAGACAATTACTGAATAGTCTTCTAGATCTGTGGGCTCTAGACCATTTTACTTCTTTATTTTTTTGTTTTGACGTTTGTGTTACATTTTAGGTTTCTGTACATCAAGAGCAAAAATGTATGGAAAAGATGGAAGAAGAGATACCTAATGCTCATTCAGGTATTTTATTCACAACGTTCTTACTTCCTTAATGCTCTTGTAGAGTTATTCCTAAACCCACGTTCTGACAAACAAGAGCGAGGCTAAATTTCATCCTCTGACTATAGCGAGACTGAGTAGTCACCCGTTGGCCAAGTGGCTACTCCACGCCAATAATATCTATTTAGTATTAGCCAAAAGTAGACTTATGAATGGACACGACCGACCAACATTTCACAATAGTAGTGCAGGATATTCTGTCCACTTCCTACAAAATTTTTCATGCCTTGTCAGCTCCCTCAACAAATTCCTGTCCTGCATTTCTGTTCTTAATCCAGTTACTTCTATAAGGTATGTGCCTGTGTGGAGGTTGTCAACAGTGTCGTATGTAGTCGGGAGGCCATTGGGACGTGATCGCCGGTTACGGAATTCAGATGAAGTTACATTGCCCCATTTTTTAAAAAAAGTCTAGGCTTTAGATAGCAGGATGTGATATTTCCCGAAAGAGGTTTTTATTTGGTTTTTGTCTCGTGATTATCGTTAACATTTGCACATTGCCTATGGTTTCGAAATCTATCTATCTGTTTGTCTATTTATATATTTAAAACACGGCAAAAGGAACTCATATCAAATAGAGGGAATCAGGTTATCACTTCATCAACTTTTTATACTCAAATTCGTTCATGAAACAATTTTTTTCCTCCAGGTTTTTCAGTGTAGGATAACAGCAATTATACTAAAGAAAATGTTAAGAGATTCTTGTACTAAATATTTATGTGTTACATGAGTAAAGTACTTGAAAGTGAACAAGGGAGTCGTAATATTCTACTATTTCATATTGTAATTAGGTAAGCCAGTACAATTTCATCCTGTGCTCGTTCCGACCCAAGAAGTCTCGTCCTTCGGAGATGGTTAAGCTGCAAGGATATACCGTGGACTTCATTGAGCCTATACGAGGTATGCTGATATTGGCTGCCAAAATAAGCCTTGCTGTTGTGTTATACTAGGCCACCCGTATATGTATGAACATTTTTCACTAGTTTAGTGAGTTTTCGAATTCAGGCAATAAAAGTTTTAAGATCTCGCTTTGTTTCAGAGAGTTTGTCATGATTTTTATATTTTTGAAGATTCTTCAAGGCTTTGTGTTGGTTTTTCTATGGCATTATGTAAGCAGAGCACGTTTAATCTTATAGTAACCCAAGTCTATAGAAATGAAACATTTGTTTATGAACGATTTCTTACAACATTGTAAGCATTGTAAAATGGCATTTTCCTGTCATATGAAAAGTCATTGTTAATAGGGCCTCCCTTGAACAGCACTAGAGGGTAGAGGGAGTACCGAGGCCCTGGTTCTCGGACCGCTAGTGCGCTCCAGCAGTACCAGTCGTGTATGGATTGGACTCGTATTAAAATGGTCTCTAGGGTACTCACGAAGTTAGATGTTAAGGCGAAGACAGGAATTTGCAGGTACAAGAGGAGCGCATTCAAAACAAAATATGGGTTTCTGATAAATATGATATGTTGGCGCAGTATGGGTTCAGTTTAGAGTCCTGTTGATATCTGACATGCTTCTTTTACATGCACAGAATGTAAATTAAAAACTGCGAGACCTTTTTATGACTAGTGTGTGGTGAAATTTTCAGAAAGTTGAACTGGTTACTTAAAGCAGTTTTCTCGTTTTGTACCACTAATCAACCCTTCAAATATTTGCAACGGATGAACGCCAGAAAACAGATTGACGATATGGACGAAGTAATGCAGGTATGAGGTAAGACGAGAACATTCTGTGACCAGTGTCTGGCTGGTTGTTCAGAATATTGAACCCGTTACTTAATGCAGTTTCAACTCGTCAAATTTTTCCGACGAACGAACACCAGAAAATATATTGAAGATATGAACGCGGTAATTCAACTACGAGGTAGGACGAGAGCATTCTGAGACCAGTGTCTGGCGAAAACGTTGAGAAAAATTAATCCGATATTTGACATGCATTTTTCAAGTACTATAACACTAATCTACTGTACGCAGTTTAAATTTCTGGTCAGTTATGTTTTTTTCACAGGTGAGGAATATACAGGTGGTAGACATTTCTTTCAAGCTGTGAAGGAAGGAGACACCATCGAGTTTGCATCAGA
>JAAAKL020003723.1:1338-22448 GCA_010016065.2 Carybdea cf. marsupialis auct. non (Linnaeus, 1758)
CTAAACAGGGCCATATACGTCTTCTTCAAGTCTAAACAGGGCCATATACGTCTTCTTCAAGTCTAAACAGGGCCATATACGTCTTCTTCAAGTCTAAACAGGGCCATACGTCATCTTCAACATCATATGCCTGCCCACTTTTACCCTACTTTTTCATGACTTTGTGCAATTATGTTATACCCCCTTTTACAGTTGTATACAATCAGGCCTGGGGAATCTGGAAAGAGTCTTGAACTACTGGCAAAAATGCTTGGAGTAGCCATTGTAAGCTAAAGAAGCACTGAGAGTAAATTATGAAGATGAGAAAAAGGGAACAGAAAACAGGGCAGATATGAAACGATGGTTTTAATGGGCTTTTGTCTTATTTCTCCGTCCTCCTCAGGTTAATTATTGAACAACCATATGGCACGCTGCCTTAAAACGTCAGCTTAGACAGATGGCTAAATTTACAGATTTTGTTAACATTAAAAGGAGGTGTCTGTTAGGAAAAAAGAAGACTTAATTGAAGCAAAAACAAATGGAAAAACGAAATCAGAGACAGAAAGTAGAAGAGTACTGGAAAATGGCAGTGTGGAACCTGTATTTCACGCTGTAAACGACTCTCGCAAGTAAAGCGACAGTACGATAGACCCTTACAGGTTTTGTTGAGATTTCAAACGAGTGAAGGATTCTAAATAAGCATTTCGACCAAACTTTCCCTCTCAAGCAGAGAGGATATTCTTTCTGCACAAATGCAATGTTTCTGTAGCATAAAACAACAGTATTGAAGTTGCGCATGCCCTGCTCCGTCTTACCCAATGGTTGAAAGGGGACAATTCGGTTAATAAATCCAAAGGTGAATTTATTAAGCGGCGTCTCCTGTATCCAAATGGTATACTGTAAAAACGTGTTTTACTAACACTGAATCATGGTTCTAAAAATTCAACCATCAAGGCCAGCCAAAGACCCCTTAAAATGGAATATGAACCTGTACAGCATTTCCTTTTCATGACATCTTGTATACTTTCCACGTTCTTCGAAATCCTCTCCTCCACACGGAACTCTATTAATCCTCTATTAACCTGTACGGTAAAAACCCTCTACGATGCTACTCCAATTACCTTCGGCTGTGCATTTCCCGTTGCTTTACACCAAAGTGAAAGAGCTCTGTTTGAGGTAAATCAGAAATAAATCATAAATCAAATACACTATACACAATTACACCATTGTAAGACTTGTAGTAACAAGTCGCTAATCCACCATGAAATGAATCAAAATAACACGAAATTGATTTTCCTTTCTGTTTTAACGCATTCCGTTATTCAACTGATCCAGAAATTCTACAGTTGATGTTTGCAAGGGGACATCTACGTCAACCGATACTGATATGATCCTTTCTGAAGACCCCGTGTTGCAATATTCGCATCCCAAGTACAACATAACTCCAAGTTTCCAACTGTTCTCATCTTGGTATGCAAGCTTGCATTCTTACGGTGTTCAAAAGTTACAGGCTTTCCCAAACAAATATTTACAGCATGATTTTAAAAGGTAGGTTACTCAGTACAAGAACTGATCCATTGGAAAGATTCGTTTCCTTGATTAAATCCTTTTCTTGGCTGCTTTGATTTCCCCCAAAGTCAATAACACATTCATTTCTACACTAAACTTTAAAACATTTCAACAATAACAATGTGAAAGGGCTTCTAGGGACAATATTAGTTCATAAAACCAACATAAACTTTTTATAGAACCAATGTTCCATCCAAAATTTAAGTTTATCTTAGAAGAAGTTTAAAAACATCCATTGCCAAAACCAGAATGCTACGGCACGGCACCCACCCCTCTAGTTTGCAAAGCACGTTCCGAAATCTTACGGATAAAAATAAAGTATTATCTCCCACTCATACAAAACGTGCTTCTCTATACGCTATCACAATTTTGCAAAATGCCGCCTGGATATTTTAGTGGCCAACACAGCACCTGAAAATGATCTGAGACTTTTACGTTAATCCATTCCCATGCTGAAACAAGGTCCAGAAAACAGGTCAACTTTTCTCCGGTTGGAAAATTGCGTTCACAGCCTCCTCCAAATCAAGTTAAGGTTTACTTGTAAAGATGAACTGCAGACTATCTCTTTTCTTATCTCACAGGGTAAGGCCAAAATTCAGCCAGTTACGGCAGGTAGGATCAAATCACTGGTTTCGAGAACGAGATTTTTATTGTACCTTACATTTTGGAAACCACCGACCTTTCTTCGGGAAAGTTAAATGCCTTAACTTCCTGTAAAGTGATCAGTTTTCTCTGCAGATTATGCAAGATGGCATCGAAAGCTAAGATTATAAAATATATACCAGATCTCTCTAAAATAAGGAGTGATTCCCTGGACTTTTAAACTTCTAATCAGAATTAGATTTCTACTGACATTTCTGCTGAAACTGTCGAAACTGTCAGAAAAATCAATGGTCAGTGCTGGTGTACTACATTTCAGATTCTTGGTCATTTATTTATACTTGCAATATGCCAATTATTTTCTCCTCGAATTTTACTATCATTGACCTTTCTCCCTTTTGCTTCCGGTTGGTAAGACCTTCATCTGCTTCGCAGCCGTGCAAACCCTTATGGGTCTCGGTTTGTGACGATCTAGTGTTCTTAACCCTTTATGGTTGGCGTAGGGTGGGCCTCAAGGGAGATTTACTGAAAAAGTAAAAGAAGAAAGTGGACCTTCAAAACATATCGGAGATAGAATGCAGGTCGTAAGAGTCGTAAGAGTCGTAAGGTCGTAAAATCTAGCTTTGATCTCTTTTAAGTGTACACTCTGAAGACCTCGCAGACACTTTGCAATTATCCTTATTCTATTAGTTTACTGTAGATATTACTCTATGAATCTACGTACTCCACTGTATTCGCATTTAATTCACCCACTGGACAGCTATTGCAAAGTTTTCAAGGAATATGTTCTTTCTGGCTTTGTAGGCTAAAACGTTGCATCATTCCTCCGACAGCTCCACGAAAAAAACATTCTCTTCTGTTTCACATCTCATCTCTTCCATTGTAAGATTTGTAGTAACAGGTCGCTAATATGACCCACTTTGATTTTAACCAACCCTTTAATTAGATACCTAGGGGTTTCTATCATCTTATGTACCGATTTATGAAGTCGGCCGAAAGAAAACCAAAAATATAATTGGAAATTGAGCCCCAACCCCTTCATGGTTGCCCATCCCTGGTTTACGGTCTACCTCTGCCTTCAAACTGAAAATCAGGCGTCCTGGCTTCTCACACTTGCAGTCATTTTCAAACTATGCAATCGAAAGCTGGCTTTACTGGCTTTCTAACCAGACAAAACTGTTCTCTGTAGTGGTAGTGGTTGGCGAAAATTTTGGTACAAACGTTTGGAAGATGTACTGTTTACTTTACAAAACGTAGGAAAGATTTACATCGTGTTCGAATATACAACACATAGAAACCTAGAAGAGTATCTAAGTACTTCAAGATTGACAAAAAAGCTCGCCATAACGTTTTGCCAACTAGACGATGCTGTTTTTCCGGACATAATGGAGATTGATGGAAAGAAATCTTGGATAGATAGCTTCATAGTCCTTTGATTTGGTTCCTTTCTTCAAAGTAGCCAGTTTTTTGACAAAATATCTTAAAAATGTGGATTTCCTTCTACATACTCTAGCAGTAACATAATGTACTTGCAAATGATGAAAATTCATAACCAGTCCATAACTAATCTACCGTCACTCTTGTCACGCTATGGGATATGGCACTCCCTTCCCCATTAAGTCCCGTTTCCATTCGCAGCTTTGTCGCGCGCTCGATTTTTTGCGATCGATTTGGCAAGCGTGTTAACAGTCTGGGCTGCCCTATCAACAAAAAAAGTAGACTTGTATTCTGTTTTTGTCGGTCGTGTGCTTGACGCCGCCGGCGCTAGCCAATCGTAGTTCATAGGAAAAATGCTTCGAGAGTCAACATAGCAATGAACACCACGATGAAACCATCGTGTTAGTACTACCAGCGATATCAATGATTATGTCTTTCCTAAAGAGAATGTACAATCATCCTCAAAAGACTACGGCAAAAATTGAAGACACAGTCTGTTTATTTGTAGGTGTCTATGAGGCTTTAGCGGCAGGCATGGACTTCGATAGCTAGGGTCAAAGAGAGTCTCCGTACGTGAAGCGCAAAACGTTGCCAATGAACGTGTGGAATGTAAAATACTTACTTTGTGGAGGAGATCGACAAAGGTGTTGGGACATAGGGCTACGGTACACTGTTTCCTCATTTCTATATTTCGCCAAATAGCTTTGGATGGAAATGGGAATCCCGACTGAACCCATCTTTGTGAAGCAGAGCTGAAAAGAGACACGGTTGGTCTATCATGAAGGGTATCCTATATCTCCAGAATAGAAGAAATTACAACAAGCAGATTGTCCATCACTACTACGTGGCATTTGCCTTTCCGCTCATAATCTGCACTACTTCGTGCTGTCAATTTTAAACATTCTCTTTACATACCTTTCTCCTTTCCTGACTAAGTCAGGATCTCGTAATCTACAATAAAGTCGCAAGTGCTGTTCTGCAAACGTCTCCGGTAGCATCTGGCTGACCTGTGACAAAGGTGTCAAAATTTCCACATTTCAAATGCATTTAAAAGAAAGCGACGGTAAACATTGACCAAAATAGTTCCACAAATAAGCAAAGTCAAAGATTATTTTATCACAACCTACGTCTGTTCCTCAAACAACAATTAGATTAAAAATCAGAAGGTGAGAGAGTTCATTTGTACTCCCACGTACACCCCTTCGTAAGATTATATTTTTCATGGAGATGGTACGTGTTTATTCGCTAAGTAAAGGAGCAGTTACCACTTTAACATAACTAAAGGAAAACGCTTCCCTACGAGGAACACTGTTACCTTGGGATACATACAAAGAGGATCCACGACGAAGGCGAGGAAACGTTCTTGATGGTGGTGAATATAGTGGTGTAACCACTGCAAAAATTGGGGATGAGACAGAGGGTGGGTCAACAGAAAAAAAGGCTTAGTACAAATATTTTCATTCAAAAGCTGAAAAACAAAAACTTATTGGCCATAATCTATATAAAGTCGACACGCTGAGGTGGGTAAGTGCTCTAATGTTCTTGAACGATAGCATAATAGTATCTCTTGTTCCTCCGGATGACCAGAAGGAATACACAATTTGAAAATTAGGAACTGTCATCGACGTCATAAATGTACAGTATGATTTTTATACTAGCAAGTTCCAAAGGGGATCGAAAGGAGTGGCGCACCCAAGGCCCAGGCCAAAGTGGGGGCTGTAAGAGTTGAAGACTCAGAATATTTATCGCGTAGGGTTTGAACCAGGTCTAATTCACCTTCAGTACATCCAACCGACTAATGGAGACAGATACAGTATGACGGGCAGTTCATAGGGGACAGCACAGACCAAACGTATCGGAGACCATTTCTGGTCGCATGCCCCTCAGAAGCCGACTGATGCTAATGGTTTCGAAAAAAGTATTGATTTTAATTCAAAACAGCCAAAATAACCCAAAAGGGATTCGAGCCCAGAATCATTGAGTAAAGTCTAACGCCCTAGCTATTGTAGCACAGAGGGTCACATTATTTCTGATCTGTTACTTGACACCGAGGCAGACAAAATATGGGATTTGACCATACAATTTAACAAGAAACTAGATGTGATTACCTGGTCTTTCCTCAGCCTTGTGGCTGTTCTTGGATCATCTTTACAATAAAACCGAACTCGATCTATTGGATTGCTGTCCTTCATTCCATAATTAAATTCGATTACCTTCACAATGAAAACAAACTGAACAAGATAGAAGATTTCTTATTTCTATTCACTACATTCAAAAATGACATTGAAAACTAAGTGAGGATATGAGCTCTTATTGACGTTGTTTAATGGTAAAAAAAATTGACCACAGCTGAAGTTAATTAGGAAAAATGCTTAGTAGAGAAGCAGGTACAGTTAGGTCAGGAAACAATCAGACAGACCATAAATATTTAGCAGGGTAAAATCACTTGTAACTACTGCAATTAAGGGTGTTGTGATGTCAGTGTGTACGGTCATAGTTTCAAAGCATCTTCGAGACGAGAGGTTTGAGAAAATTCTAGCGAAAACCTACACGGCGCGGCGAGGGTGGTCTCCAAATTGCCTCGAACTGAGTGTCTATGTCCACCCATGGATGATTGGGAGCTGATTTGGAGACTAAAGGAATGTGAACTATGTTACTACTAGGTCGCCATAGGTCCGTTAGTGGGGCAGCAAACACGGATCTCTACAAAAACACTGCATTGAGCATCTTCCGTCTCAAAGTGAGGTCAGTCGCTTGACACCATTTCAGTCCACATCACACATAGCTTATAAACAATGTTACGGAACAGGGCGGACCTTTCCGTGCTATTTTAACTAATGGTGTCCAGTACTCGTGGCTACACTTTTTCGCTGTTGGAAACAATTGGAAGCTCGATCCAGTCTTTTTTAAAGATCAGTGGCAACTAACCGCGATACTGTGGGGCCCTGGATCCGAGTTCCTGTGGTGACATATTTTCATTTTCCTCAAGTATCTCTTCAAAGTCATAGTTATTATGCTTCCATAATCTAACTTCTGACATGACAGTTAATGATTCATCTCCTGAAGTAACTTTCTTAAAAATGTTGGTATGTATGGAGCGTAGATTAAGTACGTTACAGAGCAATAAGTCTGAAAAAGGCTACGGGGCTCTGTTTATCTACTTGTATAGTGGGAAGTACTTTATATTCACACAGCAATTTATTCCTAATCAATCATTCCTCCTGCACGTCGGAACCGTTTGTCATCTCAGGCGGTAGTATAGGCAAGAATTTCAGAATGAGAAGGGGGTACACTAGGAGCGGCATGAATGGAAAATCAATTTGTGGTGGCTGGTGGTGCTCTTGTTACTGCTGGCAAACCTTGTTTAGATTGTTTTTGCTGACTATGATCACATCCAGCGGAGAACGGAGGACAGAAACCAAGGATAAAGATATCGGTGGCTGCCACGCGACGACGGCGACGATGATATTATGTCACGACGCTCATGGGGAAGAGGGAGGGTGTCATCATCGGCCGAATACACTGAAATCTCAGTTTTTTCTTACCTGTATACAGAAATTATTTTCATCCAGATTATCTCCGAAGGCGAGGATTTCTTTACATAATTCAGCGAGTACAACCTGAGAACAAGAGGAAAGAACTCAAATTGTCTCCCGTACGTAAGATAAATTTCTTCGCATTGTGCATTGCTAAAAGTCATAGAAAAATCTCCATAATCTGTGAGATGGCAATTTACTACCGGTTGACAATGCAAAAGACGTCCTACAAATATTCGCGTGAAGACCAGACCATACGTTTGCCTCATTGATTCCTTAATGCTATTCCTCAGAGTTTGAACAATCGTTGGGTAAAAGGAACAGTAATATGGGACTGGGAAAGGGTCCTTCGCGGTATTTTGTGCACTTGACGTCATACACTTCGACAACAAAATCGTGATTTTGCATAAAAATCTTTTACTTACGGAGATCGGTACTCGATATGCTGGATAATGTAGGGTAGGATCTTACCGTACGCCCCACTATTTTTTCGCAGAACAATATTTCACAAATTAACCCTCCTTCCCGAAAAAGTGAACAACATAAAAGGGACGAAAGATCCTCGCACTGAAATAGCTAAAATACAATAATTTGCTTGTGTAGATCCGTACCTATGGTCAAGTGTAGGTACAGCAAAGGATATATGACATATGGAATTGATTCTTAACTGGCTGAAGAGCAGTTCAATCGTAGCTCCTAATGCACTTTCACGTATTCCGTTAAATATGTAACTAACTTTTCATTTATATTAAAGAAAACACAAAACAGAAACATAAAAGTTCATGACGAAAATCAAATATGAGCAAAGTTTCACCCTTTTTTATAAATCGAAATACGTAGAACTTATCAACCTTTCCATGTCTTGTGCTTTCGATAAAGCAAATAATAACAGTGGCAGAAATCTTCAATCACGTGGTTTACGTAAACCGAGTCGATCAGATAACGGTTTTGACATATGCGACGCAAGGAGTTTTAACAGAAAAATGTACTGTATTTTTAACACAGATAATGGCAGTCACACAGTATATATTACTAGCTAGGCGAGAATAAGCTTCTCTGCGTACTCCAGGATGATAGCAATGATTCTCAAACGGGAGAGTTCACCATGGTTGCTTCGGCCCTGTACTATATTCTTGATATGAAGGCAAATACGTTTGGACTGTCACATATTGACTTCGATGAGATTTCTTTATTATAAACAGAGAAACAAGTAATAGCGTGCTGTTTTCAACTTGCATTCATTAAGTCCTACCCGAGTCATTCCCTGTACGATCTCTTCCAACATATCTAGTCCTAGCCGAGCCATTCCTTTTATCCACAATATGTAGCTTTTGAACTGCGCTTGTATCAACTTCTAATCGACGTATTGCCATAAATATATCACTTAACTACTGTGGCTGGCAATATATACATACTTTATCATAACAAAGTCGCCTATGTAAAAGACCCTTGAAATATATAATTTTATCAGTTAACTAAGATAGATGCCTTCTGATGAGTGGGTACATGAACAGTTTCTTTAGTTAAAAAGGCACTAGAAACTGGAAAATAATTACATATATATTTCATACATAATCACACGCATAGCAAGTAGATCTTTGAACTGTTTGATAAATTTTTCAACAATCAACCCTGTGCAGTGGTGAACTTGGAAAGAAAAGAAAGGGGTTATGGGTTAAGGCGCCCGTAGGCTTTTCTTATACTCTACCCTTCCGGAACGGTGAAACTTTAGTGGGATGAAATCTAAGCCTTAAAAGAAGTTGACGATCACCGCCACCACCCCCCCCCCCCCATATTTAAGCATTGATCTTATACAAATTATGTATGGAATTTAACGACTGTATAAGACTACTAACTTTTCCAAGAGAGTGTTTCAAAATCGTCTGACCAACCAATTTGTACAAATCTCTTGCTTCGATGCTTCGCAAAATGTCTTGTGCCTGGAAAAGCAAAAGCGAACGATAAATTAAGTTTGTAAATCACACGTGACAAAACAACATATCCCTTCTGCAAAGAATACACTTTAAGGGTTGTAGTATTTAACAATGGCGATATTGCTGGGTGCAAAGCCTTAGGACGAATGAAGTTCGCAAAGTCCTATGACGTCATGCATCGCATTGCGGTTTAGGCGTGATCGGGCAGCGTATCAAGATACCCAGCTTGTGAGTAAGGGAACTACCCTTGTGTACTTTTAATGGAGATTTTACCCATTGATCTACTGATTGTCATGTTGTGTCATGGTGTAGTATTTGAATCGTTTCTGCGTCACCTTGATTATATCGAGCTTCATTTAATAGAAAGTCTTCAGCTTACAGTTACATGCATCAAATGCTAAATCGATCTGCTAGGTTATGGGCCCTTTTATACATATATGGTATAAAAGTCATAACTTTTTATGGGCGTATCCACGGATACGGAACTAAGTGATTAAGCCCACAATAAATTCCTTAGTCTCAGCGTAACTCCAGTGTAATGGATGGACTTTTCCCTATCATAGGTAATCTTCGATCCGTCTTCACTTCGCCGTTCAAGAATCAGTCCACATAAAGGCAAGAAAACCGTTGTTTTGTAGACAAAGAATTTGTCTTTTCATTGGGCCTGTCGGTTAACTACTCAGTTCTACGGGGGAAATATTTGTGAAAAACACACCAATCAGGCAGCGCGTGTTTTTATTGGCTATTTAAAAATACAGCTGGGATATAACTTTCATTTCTTCCTTTTCGTCTTCCATTCAGACGATTTCTTACTCTGAGGAGTGTGTCAAACGAAAAAGTTTTTTCAGTGTAAAAATGGTTTCGCGTCTTCGCCCAATTTCAATTTTTCACAATACATTGTTAAAAATGGCTTCTGGTTACCAAACCCCACTAACATAAGCGTGACCCTGCTGATGGTCAAGATGTCATGAAGGCTCCAGAGAAAAAGGTAAGGGTTTCTAGTCGGAGTTCGATTCCCACAAGAAGCAAAATACTTGGGAGCTTGATCCTTGTCTTAAAGACAGGAAAGTCACAGGCAATCGTTGATAAGTATTGGGATGTAGAGCGGTATAAGGCGACTTTTGTAGCTTGTGGATTTTCTGAAATTTATGAGGAAGATTGGGAGCCCATTCCCACTTTGCTTAGTGTTGCCGTCACTCAATGGGTGATTGTTCGCCAGGCTGCTGTTACTACAACGTTTATCAATGGCAACTTATAGGAAAATGTGCGTGGGCTGTGAGCAACCAGGTGACTTAGTTTGTAAACTTAAACTGTCCATTTAAAGGTTAAAGCAGTCAATTTTGTGTTGAAGCATTGCCATTAATGAAGCCTTTAATTCATACTTCAGGTTTCTAAACGTCAGATAGTGATTTGGTTTACATTATGGTTATGTCGATGACGTTATTACTGAATCGAAGAACGAATCTGTTGTTTATCGAGTTAATTGCTTTCAGCGATGTTGGCTTTGCTTATGACTGAGAAGCCCGTCGTTCGGCTGCTGGGTCGATATTACCTATGATGGTACACCAATCAGTTGGAGAAGACAGAGACGAGCAAAGTTGCATCATTCTGTGGCGCAGAGTATGTAGCTTTAGGTTTAGCAAAACGTGAAGTGCATTGGATACGTTGTTTTTTTAAAGATTAAGGTTTAGAACAGGATGCGCCTACTGCTTGATTTCTGCCAATGATTTCTGTGCCCCCCCGGAGTCTATGTCTCCCCTGGGGATCCCTCTCTGCTTATCAGGAGGTACGATGAGCGATTGCATACAACAAAATTTGAAGACAGTCAGGTACCAATATGCCTTGTGCATCATCCCGTACATCACCAACGTACCAAAACTTTTGATCATTGATGGTAGACATTTATCATGTCTTGAGTCGTTGTCTGTTCTCCCATCTTCAGGCTGTAATACTCTGAACTCTTTCGCTGATTTGTGGTTTTCGATTGAGGACTCCCGAGGAAGAAAGGATCGAACTTGTTAGAGAAGTGGCGCGATGCTGATTTTGTGTTTTCTGTGTTCCCCGATAGTGCTGGTAGCCATATGTGTGGGAGAAGTATCTCTCGAAACGTAGCTCCGAAAAAGACTCCGACTCAAGACATGATAAATATCTCCCATCAATGGTATTAACTGAATCTACAAGCGTCAGAATATTCAGCAAAAATTCTGATGTTGAGCTCAACTCTGTTGGTGATTCCACTGAGTGTGATTACGCAACAGCTAAGTATTTATCGTTTGAAAATATTTTGGCTGATATTTTACCAAACCACTATCAAGGGCCAAGTATGAAACGTTTTCCAGCTATTACCTATCAAAATTCGCATCAGTTACACTAGGGAAGGTGTAATACGATTTGCAACTTCTGAGTACAGGGAACTACCTTTATTTATTTTAACTGGCGAGTACCCTGCTGACGTAAAGATTGTCATGAGCTGACCACGTGTCATGTTGTAATTTTTAATAAATCACTTTGATTATGTTGAATTCTCGTTGGTAGAATGACTCGAATTTATGGCAACATATCGATCTTGCGACGCCTCAGTCACAGTGGGGGGTATGGAGACACTGTATGCCGTCCAGTAGAGCTGATTTTCAATTTCCGATCCTTTACCAGTGGACATCGACATTCACATCGAGCTTTACGCAATTATGAAGAGCAGCCTATCTGTGCACCATGTGACTTGACCACAGAAGGACTACCAAGCGGATAATTTATCTGTCGAAAGTTGCGAAGTGTAATCAGAACAGAGGATTTGAAATGATAGATTTTAGAAAGAAACAAGGCAAAGAAAAATAAGTCACCAACTGGGGTCAGAATCAACACTAAGTATGGAACAGCACACACCGCGGAATGGGCAGGTCCAGCGTGTGAACCCCGATGATGACATTTTCCTTTTCTCTACTATCTTTCATAATTCATCAACTCGAATACCTTCTCGATAACGCTTCGGAATAGCATAAAACAACAGTTTTTCTAACATTTTTAGATGGTTTTCTGCAGTATGACTGAGGTCAAAGATAAACGAAAAATGCCTTGAAAATGCCTGATATAGATTAAGCGTATATTGATTAAAAGCATTTTCTACAAGCTTGGTATACATACCTCGTACAAGTTGGGGTCTGGAGAAACTTTAATTTGATACAAAATTTCATCTGTCAAGTATGTGTAAGCGTGCATGTCGTCAATGGCTTCTGAGATTTTAACCTGTCTTCTAGAAAAGCAGAAAATAGGGGGAAACGAGTTGATTTGAACATGACGTTTTGTAAGAATACTAATAAGAGAAAACTCCAAAGGCACCAAATAAATATGCAGCTATTCATCAACTATTTAACAAACTCAGATTCCTCCCACCAGTTACTTAACGGATTTTGCAAATTAAGACGAAGGCTCTTAAGGGCTGGTCTTAACCCCACCCCCTAGAATACTGGCTGATCATAACTGACGTAAGCTACTAACGTAGTACAAAAGGGTAACAGGTGGATCATCCCACTCTAACCTAAGCAAGACTAGAAAACCGTACCAAAGACAACCATGGTTTCACTCGTTTTTTATCTTCTTAGTTGTACACCTCTGCCACAGTTTGCAATAAAAATCTCTAATCGTACCCCTTTTGCACTAATCTCTTAGAATCTATAATCGCACCCCGTTTACACTTATCTCTTAGAATCACTAATCGTACCCCGTTTACACTAATCTCTCAGGATCTCTAATCGCACCCCGTTTACACTTAACTCTTAGAATATGTAATGGTACCACGTTTACACTAATCTCTCCGAATCACTAATCGCACTCTGTTTACACTAATCTCTTAGAATCTCTAATCGTACTCTGTTTACACTAATCTCTTAGAATCTCTAATCGCACCCCGTTTACACTTATCTCTTAGAAAATCTAATCGTACCCTGTTTACACTAATCTCTCAGAATCTCTAATCGTACCTCTTATGCACACTCTCTTACTGAAGCTTCATCCCATGATGTCCGTTGAATCATACCTACCCCTGCCATATTTATCGACTTTTTTGATCGGCTAAAAAGGTTCAAACCAGTTTAAACCATCAAATAATCTGAAGGGTGTTTCTCTCACGACTATGCAAGCCCCGTGCCCGTAGTAAACATGGATTAAAAGCCCTGTGAAGATGGGCCTTGCAGTTTAATGACACACGATCTTTATGGCAAGAAAACGCTACTCCGTCAAGTGTAAATCCATCGTAAATCATCGGCGAGGTTATTAAGAGTTGTCAGCCAGGTGTATGGCACTGTATTTAAACGGTATCTTATTTAATTCAAGTAAATGAATACAAATTTAAATTAATGTGAAACTACAAATGCTACAGAGCAGAGAGGCAATAGCAACATCTATACATAAATAATGGACACCTAATGAATTCTAAGAAGGGCAAATATTTGGAGGACATTCAGTTCCCGTGCAGAATATAGACTCAAAGATGTAGCCAAAGAGAGAAGAATACAAGAAAGATGTTGAAGAAGAGGTCCAAGAGTGCCAAGCCAGAAGAATGTTTTTAGCTGGGGAAGAGCTGCATTTCGAAGATACCCAAAGAGAAGACTAGGAGGGAAAATTGAGAATCATTTCATAGATGAAGTTCATTACCTAGTTTAGAAATGAAAGTAAAAGAACTGCATTGAGACAGCTGATGCGGCCTACTGGAGTAAAACACACAATCCAACATCTGTTGCACTTTTAAACTAATCATAGTTATAAAGTTTGTGGTCACTCAACCAAATACTTAATCAACTGACAAAAATGTGAAGAACGCCTAAAACCAAACATAAATGTTAGACCCCCTTCTGAGATAATAACACTTCATAACTTCCCTCTTCAAACACTGGAAAATTTACTATTGAAAGTCTTACCCATTTGTCCCTGGTAACCTTATGAAGGGGTCCGCTTTTAGCAATGCTTCCACGATCCTAAAACGTAAGGAATATTGATAAATTATAATTACTTCACTGACTACTTGATCTATTTCTCTACTGTGTTAACGTAGGAGAGTGTCTTGATAGTACAATTAATGAACCTACGACATATCCATTCTTAGCAAATGCCTAATTTTAGACATACCATTCAATTATACATATATTGAGTACAGCCTCTCTTCCGTAAAGTGTCTGACACTTCAGGAAATGGTAGATATACCATGCATTACGCAATAACAAATGGGAGGTCTTGACTCTACCGAGGAATTTGGAAAGCGTATAGAAGGATGTGCAGAACGTTTTTGGTTGAACAGAGAGAAGACTGTTCTGCCTACGGCCCCGAAACATTTGCGAGCTATGCTAATTCTCTACCAAGAGAACAAACGTAGGTGATGGCCTGTGGGGTGCAAAACGTCCAGTGTAAATACACCCATCCTTACGGGATCTCCAATGTTACATTTCATGCTCATTTATACCCACACAGAATAAAATTCTCTCTATCAATGTCTTAAGAGTAACCTCACCATCTTTAAAAAAATCATTGTATCAGTATCAGTATCAGTATCAGGAAACTTTAGAGAACAAGTACATTAGGACTTGCGCAAAAGTCCCCAAAACTCCCATTAACCTTGGGCATACCTTGATGATGTAATATATCGTAAATCTTCCTGACAAGCAAGCAAACTAAAGTCACTCGTGTTCCATTATATCAAATCTGGTGAGGTCCACTTGGGAAGTGGCCCATGACAGCCCATTGTAGCGGCTTGCTGACCCACCAAGGTCGATGGTCCACCAAGGTCGATGGTCCACCAAGGTCGATGGTCCACCAAGGTCGATGGTCCACCAAGGTCGATGGTCCACCAATTCTTATCACATGCTTCCAAGGTAGAACTTCTATTTGAAATCCAATCATAATTCGTCCGAGTTAGGATCGGGACCCAACACCCCACTCTATTTAGTTAGTTTAGGGCTAAGCATCCCTAGCGACCAAAAGGTTTGAATCAGATAACCTCAATTCCAGAAATGTCACTGTTATTGCTTACCCATTTCTTTTCTTTTCAACTATTTTGTGGTCTAGCGAAAGATCTCCGTCTGGAATTCCGCAGCAAACACAATGGGGCATCGAATACTTACCTTCTCGATATCAAAGGATTGCGTAAACCACATGCCAAATCACTTAATTAAAGATGCACATTCTACTCACTCTAACTTACAAAACGGATTGACTAAGGTGCTACAAGCATTCATAAACAGCTGGCACTTAATTACATGGAACACATGCGGTTTCATGGAAATATGCACTAATCAAATAGGGCTTACTTCCAATAAAATTAAAGTGGGATAACAATGATATTTTATACCGCGCTGTAAGTCCACTTGTCCAAAACAATATTCAGCAAATCTACTACTTACTCAATGAGTGTCTTACGCCTCAAAAGCTGAGAAAACAAATAACCACAAAAGTGTGTAGTGAGTACGACGAAGAACAAATCATGCGTCTGATATTCTTGTTCTGGATTATTATCCATTGTGTGTATTAACTAAGGTACGGGAGTACGAACACAGCTCAAGTCTTTTAGTTAGTGAAAACCTTTAAAATCTCTCTTACGGTGTGAGGAGCCCTGGGTGTTGTTTGCATTGGATCTACCACTCAAAACAATGAAACTTCCTCTTTCACTGCTGATTGGCTAGTTTTGATTAGTTACATCCTTACCAACGCGTACAACTTGATTACTTGAAACAGCCATGATTATATTTCTGGTTGGTTCAACTGTAACAGATGCTACTTGTCGAGCCTCGTTCTGAACACAAAAAATCTAAGGTAAACTAGACACTATCACCTGGAAGTCAAATCGGTCTCTCCATTTCAATTCCAAACAATGCAAAATGGTTAACCACTGATATCTAAAAAACACTGGATCGAACATCTTCCATCTCAAAGTGAGGTCAGTCGTTGGACGCAATTTCAGTCCTCATCACACAGAGCTTATAAACAATATTACTCAATATGGCGGATTTTCCCACGCTATATTAACTGATGGGGACCAGTATTCGTGACTACACTTTTTCGTAGTTGGAACCAATTGGAAGCTCGATCCAGTCTTTTTTAGAGATCAGTGTGGTTAAAAAGACGCCAGCATTTTTTCTACTGAAACCGATCAAAAAATGTATTTTCTATTTTTGTTTGTTATGTCTAGTTGATGATATTTACAGTAAAAAGCTTTCAACTACTTATGTTACTAACAGGCGGCGTAAAGCAGCGACAAATATTGAAAATGCGACAAATTATTGTTGTTGCAGTGTTGACTAATACGAACGAACTGGCTCTTGTCATGTTAATGTCACGGCCGTGTTTTTCGATCCTGAACAACGTTTAAGTCTAAACTTTGGGCGCGGCTGTTAGCGTTCAAAATTACTAAATTGATTATATTACAGCAAAAACTACTGAAACACGAATGAACAAGTCGAGAGTTCCCTTGCAGATACCTGAAGTAACAACTTGACCACCACGACGCGTGAAACAAAGGATACCCTTAAAACCAATTTGGCGTCATCACTGTCAGTTTCTACTAAACTCCAAATGGATATACAATAGTGGGCCAGGTCCTCTACGCTATTCGCTAGCTCTTAGCGATTCCCAACTTTTGATGTCGACCAGCCTCCTCATTTCGACTGGTTGTCCCCCCTTACCACATTTCTAGGCACCTGTAGCTAGAACATACACCTCTGTACAGCAACGCTTTCTGTCACTGAAAACCAAGGTTAACTTTACTTACATTGTATCAACTATTTTTGCTGTTTTGTGTTGATAAGCTCGGCGATGAAGACTGTTCCTTGTGTGAAACATATCGTAGAGCGTTCCCACTTCCTACAGTAACCAGAATTGAATATCATCGCGAAAACATACGTACTCTTACGATGGAAAGACAAATATGGATAGCTGTAGGATAATGGCTTGGATTGTCAGGGTATCACCACTGATCTCTTAAAAACACTGGATCGAGCATCTCCCCTCTCAAAATGAGGTCAGTCGCTAGACGCCATTTCAGTCCCCATCACGCAAAGCTTATAAACAATTTTACCTAACATGGCGGACCTTCCCGCACTATTTTAACTAATGGGGGCTAGTACTCGTGACTACACTTTTTCGCTGCTGGAAACAATTGGAAGCTTGATCCAGTCCTTTTTTAGAGATCAGTGGGTATCACTCGTAGAATAACGCTAGAATGATGCAAGGGAATAGGGAAACCACGATAAATTTGGGGAGGGAAGAACAGAACGAATGGGTACTAGAACGAATAGAAACGTACTAGAGTACACCAAAAAGTAGACTTACCAGAATACGATTAAATTACGAAACATAAAGAGTAAAATTGTAGAAAACTCTTGATGTCTTCAAAAACCAGTATCTGGTGGAAGTCAATCAATATGGTGTCATTTGAACACGGTCCGGGTAAGCCTGGCTACTGGAGAAGTCTTTAAAATAACTGTTATCTGATTCAGTGTTCAACAATACTGTAACACAACACATATACACCGATAAAACACATAACTTGCCTTCTAGGTAGAACATTCGAACATCTTTTATTTGGATTTGGTAAAATTCCACAGTCTGATGCTACTTGCGTCTGCTAGTCACTTTTTAACCAAATTTATATTAATCAGATTACGTCATGTAATGTTAGCAGTGAGGCGCAAAGGAATAAGTCATTGGAAAATAAAGTTCTGTAAATTCTGATAGAATATGTTCGCATCTACCAGCTACAATCCAGACTATGTTATCTATGTAATCTTGATAGTGAGACATGAATACGTTTTCAATATTTCAAGTAAAGAGGTACGGATCCCTTTAGGACGCAATCTGTACTAACAAAATGCTAGTTCGTCTGTTTGTCCTCGCTGCTCCTCTGGGAATAGGACCCACAATTTTGAGTTTAAAGACTACAAATCCGAATTAGGTGATGGTTTCGCTGACGATTCGATAACAAAGATAAACCATTATGAGTTTTACTTCACATGATAGAGTAAATATTGGAGCAATGAAATGCCATTGACTTGTTTCTTCTTCACACCTACAATTTTGGACTATGAAGTATGCAAGTTTTCCTAACCCCCGTTCCAAAATATTGTTTGAAAATGAGCATTTTGGGCACTTGCATGTCAGACCACCCTACTGCTAAGCGGAGAGATCTAGAAAACAAATAATACCAGGAATAGACACCCCTTTCATGTGGCAAGTGTCTTGCGTGATTTGTTTCATTTTCACCGAAAATTAGTAAATGTTTAACTTCTATTAGCCCAGGATTGTAGGCATAGCGCCGAAAAACATGTAAGAAACATGGCAGGGCATGTGGAGTACCCGAGTGGACACAAGTTTTTGGCATGTGGGAGAGCCATTGAATAACGAAGAGTTTAACAGATGATGGTTACTCCTCACTTTATCCACAACTAAGCACTAATACTTAGCTAATTGGGTACAAATAAAGAACGGAATGGCACACTTTGATATGATGTTATCTACCTTAGATGTAGTAAAGATAATAAAAGATGCAACATCATGTGCGAGAATACTGCTTAATACAAAAAATGAAGGGCCAGCATTGTCCGCACACTAAATGTTAACACAGAAGTAAAAAGCTGCTACCACTACTGGACAGAACGGGCGAAGTACAAGATGTTTTACCTTATCCCTTGTACAGATTATTGGCTCCCCATCTACCACTACCACTCTAGCAAATTTCATATACCTCCTGTATAAAGGAAATCAGGTGAATAGCTTAGTAAAGCAGAACAGATAATGTCTGGTGATAGAGGTGAGGCAAATAACTCCAAGCGAAACTGGGTAGATTGTATAACCCCCAAAATAGGGTTAAACTGCAAAGTGATGTTAAAACACTCCTATCATTAACTATTCTTCCTCACCTTGGCCTTTGGCGGTCAATTTGTTATCAATAGTTATCCCTGATGCTGTAGAAAGTGATATTTCGTTTACGTTTAAAGCGATAAATATGCAAGTTTTGAAATTTCTATTTCGAAGGTGTAGCCAAAGAACTCTCTGTCCTCTTCAATTGCATCAATGTGTGCAGATTGGCGATCGCAATGGCAACTTATAGTACCCAATGGTTTGCATGTAGGCAATCGTGTATTAGAGTTTGTTATATTGCTAAGTATGACAAATTTGTACTATAGCATTGTCCGGGGCTGACTTTGGACTGCATCAGATTTAAACAGATAGCAAGGAAGTGAAAACTACCAAGCTAAATAAATACATCAAAAACGGAATTTCAGGGGTGAAGAGAGACGAAAGAAGATTTCAACACAATTGGCCACTGATATGTATGTGCATCGTAGACCATTTAAAGGTATTAAATAATATGTTATGCCTTTCACTCCATGACGGTATGGGCATGCAAGATAAACGTTCGTGATTTGTAGATACGATGCTAAAGCATTTTAACAGTACCATAGACTTGGACCTAAAACAAAGGCGTTATTATCCAATAACGATTGCATTACTGCGCACTGTAGAAAACAGGACATCATAATAAACACCTGTGACATTAGATAACTATCGGAGATAACTTGTGCACACATTTCGTATAAAAGTACCACTTCTTGTCACGTAAACAACAAATCGAAACATTGTAGCCGCTACAGCTATCTCTAGCTTCATAGACGGTGAATATCCTCCATAAAAATCTCAGTATAAGATGGAGGTAACTTCCAGAACTCGGATCAATCCCTATCAGATGACAATTCTGGTTAAAGTGTTAGAACAAGATTTTGCTAGGGTATGCAATGAATTCAAAAAGCTCTGTTTTGCTCCATATTACTCCGTGTATCGGGCCCGTAAGTGACAGTTACTGAATAATCATCTCTAGTGAACACCCTTGCGCCCATTTTCTTCAACGAACATTTGCTACAACGTTTAGTTGTCAGTTGACATGGTATAAATGGCCTTGATTTGTGGCTTCCATAAATCTGACAACTTTATAGCCTGCCATAGAACCTGCGCCATCTTATGTCTTCGAGTCTACCACTGATATCTAAAAAAGACTGGATCGAGCTTCCCATCGAAAAAGCGAAAAAGTGTAGTCACGAGTACTGGCCCCTGTTAGTTAAAATAGCGCGGGAAGTTCCGCCACGTTACGTAACATTGCTTACAAGTTTTGTTTTATCGGGACTGTAATGGCGTCCAGCGACTGACCTCACGTCTATCGAATGTTGTTTAGAGATCAGTGGTCAATATAGGATGATTAGGGCATCGAACCGCTCTGGTAGAAGAGTTGGACTCAGGACGACTCACAGTGTCTTCAAATTAGTTGAATTGTTCAAATTAGTTCTTTCGTTAATACGTATGTTTGTGGATGCACTTTGGCGGAAGGCAACTAAAAGCAACCGAATTAAGCTAGTAAACATTATCACATGCATAATTTGCATAATTATCATAAAGGGCGAGCAATAATAACTTTATATCATCAAAGTATTCAGAATCATACTTATAATCAAAGTTATTTGAAATTCCTAAATAATAGCAGTCTCTTGCAAAATAATCCCATTTGTCAACATCAATGGCTGTCCGTTTGTTGGCTACAATCTACGATGAAAGACAAAAGAAAACTGTATGAAGCTAGGGTTCAAAATAATTTTGTAACTGCATATTGTGGCTGGATTTGTCCATTCCCTATAAATTGCCTAATAACTGATAAAACTTTTGAAGGCTACAAGATTACCCTCCTCATTCCACGCTCTTTATACCTTTTCAGGAGTTGAGAGTCTTTTCACCCCAAGGAGGCCTGAAATTCCCTATCCATCAAGAATTGGTGGATTCAATTTACCAGTAGGTCTGGTAAACCCAGTACAGATAGCTTTCTGATTAGTTGCCCCATATCAACTCTATCAAATGCTGAGTCCATATGTAAAAATATTGCATGGACTGCTTTTCCTTTTTTATAGCTTTGTTTTATTAGATGCTCTAGTCTAACTAGGGCATCTGTGGTGCTCCTTCCAGGGAGAAAGCCAAGCTGTTCAATTTGGATGTATTCTGATAATGGGGTTAAATATTTTTGTTTTATTAC